>JANBPT010000117.1:0-71045 GCA_027575765.1 Tieghemiomyces parasiticus | reverse complement strand
CGCGTTTCATGCCGGCGGTGCCGTGGTCGTTCACGAGGGTGAACTGGACGAGGACCTGCGTCGTGCGAATATCTGCACTCTTGTCCCGTCCGTCATTGCCATATTGGACCCCCACTCCTACCCCAACTTGAATATCCTCCTGGCTGGTGGTGAGCCTTTACCACCTGCCGTGGCCGAGAAATGGTCACGTGTGACCGTGCTGTACAACTTTTACGGCCCCAGCGAGGCAACCATCGCTAGCCACCGCAAGTTGATGCTGCCCGGCAATAGGGTAACTATCGGGGCTACGTTGGCCAACGTACAATGCCACATCCTAGACGACCGACTTCGACCCGTCCCCATCGGCCTGGCCGGCGAGATCTGTATTGGCGGCGCGGGGGTATCCGGAGGGTATTGGAAGCAGCCGGAGCTTACCGACCAGGCTTTCGTGGCCAACCCATTCGGCCCCGGTCGCCTTTACCGGACTGGCGACCTAGGCTGCTGGCTACCTAGCGGCGAAGTCCAGGTTTTCGGCCGCCGGGATCACCAGGTCAAGCTACGCGGGTTCCGGATTGAACTGGGTGAAATCGAGACCGCCTGCCAAACTCACCCGGGGATCGTGAACGCCGTGGCCCTCGTCAAGGAGAAGCGCCTTGTGGCTTACGTTACCCCTTCCGCGGTGGACATTGCCGAGCTTCGGCGGTCCATCACGTCCCGATTGCCTCACTACATGGTTCCCGAGGTGATTGTTTCCGTAGAGACGCTGCCGCTGACCCCCATTGGTAAAACCGACCGCCGGGCGCTCCAGGCCATCCCCCTTCCTCCGGAGGTGGATGATGATGTGATCAACGACCAGCCCCTCTCGGATACCTTTGCCACCCTACGCCGCGCCCTCGCCGAGACCCTTAACGTCGACCCTACCCGCGTGCTTCCCTCGGCCTCCTTCCTGCGCCTGGGCGGCGACTCCATCTCGGCCATCCAATTCTCCTCGCGGTGCAAAAAGTACGGCCTGAAACTCACGGTGGCCGATATCCTGAAGCACCCGATCCTGTCGCAGTTGGAACAGCGTGTGGAGCTGGTCGACGAGGCCGCGGTAGGGAAAGCGTCCATGGACGCCTGCGGACCCACGCCTCTCACGGCCATCGAGCGCCGAATCATACCTGGTATGCGCCATGTGAACCACTTCAACCAGTCCTTCCTGCTCAAGTGCCGCGAGCCGCTCACCTTGAATATGCTTCGTGAGGCGGTCCGCACTTTGGTAATCCACCATGACATGTTGCGCGTGCGCCTAGCCCCCGCTGGTGACGAGTGGCACAAGGAGGTGCTACCACTGCCTACGGACACTGCGACCGAGGCCTTTCTGACCCGCTTTGCCGCGGTCACAGAAGCAAGTCTTGATAAGTCTGACTACGAGGCATGGACCCTTAATCAGCAGCAGTCGATCGACGTGGAACGTGGTCCGATCATGGTGTGTACCCTCCTCGCGGTGAACGACCAACCCAACGTTTACCTCGCCATACACCACCTGGCCGTCGACTTTGTGTCATGGCGCATCCTCCTGGAGGATCTCGAATCGGTCCTACTGGGCCAGACGCTGCCTGAAAAGACCACGTCATTCCGCGAATGGTCAACCCTCGTTGATGCGTATGCGCAGACCCTACCCAGCAACCAATGGCCTGACTACGGACCAACCTGCGCCCTCCCCATTGACTTTGACGGTGCACCCATTCGACCCGTAACCTACCGCACGCTTCAGACCGCGCAGCAGACCCTGGGCCGCGATCTAACGGAGGCACTTTATGATAGAGCGGCGGGTCACGTCGATGCGTCACCCGAGGAATTCCTGGTCGCTGCGCTCCTGGCGGCCGTCACGGCCCAGTTCAACCTCGACTCGTTGGAAATGCAGATGGAAGGCCACGGCCGCCGGCCTTGGCGATCCGAAATCGACGTCTCACGAACCGTCGGCTGGTTTACCTCGGTCTATCCCGCCAGCTTCCACCTAGGCCAGGCGGAGCATTACTCCTCCCTGCCAACGGCCCTCCGCCTCTTGGCCCACGTCAAGGAGCGCTTACGTAGCACCCCTGACCACGGCTTTCCCTATGGCCTTCATCGTTATCTGCGACGGTCCAAGGCCACCGGTGCCCACTCCGGTTCACCCCGCAGTACGCCGTCTGACATTGTGTTTAATTACTCGGGACGATTCGAGCAGCTGCAGGCCGCCGATGCCTTCTGGTCACCGGTCACCCTGGACAGTGGCTGGTCGCATGACCTCAGCCTGGACGAGCTCGTGGGCCACGCCCTCAGCGCGACGTGCGACTACCATGCGCACGACGGCCTGGTCCTGAGTCTCCAATACTCGACTCTGATGTACCGGGGGGAGACAGTCGGGGGCCTCGCCTCACTCTGGCGTCAGAACCTCGCCGGGTTGATCGCCCTCGCCACATCTAGCCCACAACCCTGCCGTACCCCCACTGACTACCCTCTGACGGGCCTTTCCGAAGCCGCGTGGGGTAAGTGTACCAGGGAGCTTCTCCCTCGGCTGCACCTGGCCCCTGCCGACGTCGACAACCTGTACCCTTGTCTGCCTCTCCAGGAGGGCCTTCTGCTGGCCACCCTTAAAGACCCGGCGGCCTACATGGTGCAGTCGTCATATAGTATCCGTGGACCCCTGGACGTGCCTCGGTTCCAGAAGGCGTGGGACTCCACCGCGCAGCACCACGCCACCTTCCGCACCCGGTTCTTATTGGGTCTACCAGATGTATTGCACCCCAACCTCCAGCTGGTGGTCAAGTCAACAGCGACTTGCTGGGTCATCGAAGACTGGTCCACCCATGACGTGGAACGAGCCGAGGCCAACTTCCTCCACCAGGAACGGGATGCAGGCTTTTCCCCCGAGCGACCCCTCATCCGGTTCGGCCTCTTCCACCTGGGTGAGGGTCACCACCGGCTCATTGTCTCGCTTCACCACGCCATTGCCGACGGCTGGTCCAACGGCCTGTGTACGCAAACGTGGCTGCGTTGCTACGCCAATCTCGAACTTCAACCTGCCGGTCAGCTCCGGGACTTGGTTACTTACGTCCAAGGCCAGGGCCCCGGGGAAGCTGAGCAGTTTTGGCAGCGGCAGTTCGTAGGGGTTGAGACCCCAAGCCTACTCGCTGAGCCGCACCACACCCCAGGAACTTCGGTTAGCCCCGCGGAGGCCAAGTACTACGGGGCCGTCATGCGGACGGTGGGCTCCAGCGTTGACTTCGCCCGTCTTGCCCAGTCATTCGGTGTCACGCTGTCCAGTTTGCTGCGGGCCACGGTCGGCCTCGTCCTGCACCGCCACACAGGTTTGTCCGATTCCGTATTCGGCGTCGTCGTATCCGGCCGCAACGCCCCCGTGCCGCAGGTTGAGTCGATCGTGGGTGCGTGCATCAATACCTTGCCCTGCCGGGTTCGTGTGGACCACAACCCCACGGTAGGCGATCTGCTCCGGACGGTCCACGAGGACAGCATCGCGGCCTATCGCTACGAACACTGCTCCCTGACCGATATCCACCGGTGGAGCGGGCTCAGCCCTGAGCAGCCCCTGTTCAACGTACTCTTCATCTACGAGAACTACCCGGAGACGGCCCCCCAGGACGACCTGCTCATCACCTTGGAACTGGTCGACTGCCGTGACCCGACCGATGTGCCTCTGACGCTCATGGCCGTGTACAGCGACGCGCAGCTCCACCTCAAAGCCAGTTACCAGTCGCACGCCTTTAGCGAGTCCTTCATCGGAGGGTTCCTCGACCACGCGATCAATGTCCTACACTCGTTGGGTGCCAACCAGCCGGACCAGTCCGTGCACGCGCTTGAGATGCTGTCACCCCGGGACCTGTCGCTGCTAACCGATACTTGGGCGCGGAACCCCCAGCCGCTGACCAGTCCACCTGCGCTCGACGAGTTCCGGCGCCACGTGCACGAGCAACCCAACCGTGTTGCCCTGCGTGACCAGGAACTGACATTAACGTACGCCGAGCTCGACCGGGCCACCAGCTATCTGGCCCAGCAGATCCAGCAGGCTGGCGCTGGCGGCCCGGACCGCGTCGTGGCAGTGCTGGCGGACAATTCACCCGAGCTCATCATGGGTCAGCTGGCGGCGTGGAAGACCAATGCTGCCTTCGTTGTGATCGCTCCGGACTACCCGATCGAGCGCAAGCTGTTCATCATCCGAGACACCGCCTGTGTAGCCGTTGTAGGCCGACAGGAATGCCTGCGGGACCTGGGGACACAGCCACCGTTGGCATACATCCCCATTGTCACGGTTGAACGGCGGCCGCTGGAGGCGACGGTCGACCAGCCCCCCGTGTCCATCCAGCCGAATCATCTCGCCTACGTTATTTACACCTCCGGCTCCACGGGTCAGCCCAAGGGCGTCATGATTTCGCACGGTGCCCTAGCCAACTACCTCGCTGGCTTCCACGAAGTGACCACAGTCACCCCGACGTCCGTGGTACCCACCATCCTGGCCCCGACCTTTGACGTGTCCGTCTCGGAGATCTGGACCACCCTCACCAACGGCGGCACCGTGGTCATCGCCCGGCCAGACGACTACCGACCAGCCCTCACCCTAGCGACCCGGGCCAGCTTCACGCCCTCCCTCCTGGCCCTCTTCGAGCCGACTGATTACCCCAACCTAACCAGCGTTTTGGTCATTGGGGAGGCCTGCCCGCAGTCCCTCGTGGACAAGTGGGCCCCTTACGCCGAGTTCATCAACCTGTACGGCCCCACCGAGGCCACCATCGCCACCCACCACGCCAAGCTTCAGGTCGGTGACCCCGTGGCCATCGGCCGGCCCATGCCGAACGCCGTGGGCCTGATTCTGGATGACCACCTGCGTCCGGTTCCCGTTGGCGTCACCGGGCACCTCTACCTGGGTGGCAAAGGGCTGGCCCGCGGCTACCTGAACCGCCCCGACTTGACCGAGCAGAAGTTCCCCACGTGGTCCGCCACCAACGAGCGCCTATACCAGAGCGGGGACCTGGCCCGCTGGCTGCCCGACGGCCAGATCGAGTGCCTGGGCCGCATCGATAACCAGGTCAAGGTACGCGGGTTCCGCGTCGAACTGGGCGAAATCGAAGCCGCCCTCGAGGCCCACCCCGCAGTAACGCAAGCCTGCGTTGTAATTCAGGACACGCACCTAGTGGGCTATATTTGCCCGCCCGTTGAGGGGGACAGCCGTCGGCTGTTGGATGTCGTTCGTGCCTGTCTGCCACACTACATGGTGCCCAGCGCCCTGGTTGGGCTGCAGGAGTTTCCCCGGACCCAGGCGGGTAAGATCGACCGTACGGCCCTGCCACGGCACGATTTCAGCGTGCTGACGACCCCCCGTGATTTAGCCGCCCTGGCCCCAGTCGAGCGTCAACTGGTGCAGATCGTGGCTGACTGCCTACGCTGCGATGTGACTACCGTGGCCCTCGACGCCACCTTCTACCAACTGGGGGGCAACTCCCTATCGGCTATCCAGGCCGTGTCCCACTGTCAGAGCCAGGGCCTCCGTGTCGTAGTGGCGGACTTTAACCGGAGCAACACACTCCGCCACATTGCCCGGCTGGCCCAGTCCACCGCCGCACCCAACGCCGGCAATGCGGTACTAGACGAGGCACCGCCTGCCACTGGCCCTGCCCGCCTCACCCCAGCCCAGCGGGAATTCTTTGGTCTAGCCCTCACGAACCCGCACTGGCTTGTTCTCCCGGCCATGTACGAGACCCGCGACCGCTTCACGCTTGACCAGTGGCAGGCTGCAGTGGACCAGGTGTTGCGGTGCCACCCGCTACTCCGGGCCAGGTTCCTCGAGGACCCCACCATCCCGGGCGGAATAACCTACACAATTGACGATGAACCCACTGACCGACTGACGTACCACCGCGTGGCTGATCGGGAGGCTGTCACGGGCCGACTCCGGTCCATTGTCGAAGGCCTCGACTACCTACTCGGCCCCATCAGCGAGTTCCACGTGTTTGACGTGGGGGTGACGCAGTATCTGTTTTACTGTGCCCACCACCTGGTTACGGATTACCTGTCCAGTAAGATCGTGGCGGACGATTTGGCAGAGGCGCTCCAGGGACGAACTCTGGAAGCGCCACGTATCACCAGCCAGGCCTGGGCCGAACACCAGCACCTGCTGGCTCAGCGTATAGACCTCAACCTGTTGATGGTGCCGCCTCCTCTCCCTGCTTTACCCTCTTTTAGGCTAAACGCATCTGCCTCGGGGGCTGACACGGGCACGCGAAACGTACTTCTCAGTCGACTCCTCAGCAGCACACTCACCCGCACATTACTGACGGCCGCTGTGGACCAGCTGGGCGCCTCACCACTAGATATTATCGTGACGGCTCTCTTCACGGCCTACCGAAAGGTGTTTACTCTAGACACCCTAGGTCTAGCATTCCTCACCCACGGCCGCCAGCCCCTTGACAGCCAGGTCCTCGACCTGTCCCGCACCGTCGGTTTCTTTGCTCACCACGTACCAGTCGTCCTGTCTGCCCCGGCTGAGGCAGATTCGCTAATGATACTCCGTTCCACCCAGCGGACCTTGGCCACCGGAATTGACGACGGCCTGCTGCTTACCCTGGTCCGCCGCCTGCGTCACTTTGACGACGCGGCCCTGCGGCAACGCTACGAAATTGATCCGCCCTTCTCCTTCTCCTATCTTGCCAATACCGAGGCCCTAAACTCATCCACGATGAACTCCGCCGTACTCCGCGAGCAGCCCGACATGCTGGCCGGGCTTGACCCTTCCCTCCAACAAACCCAGATGCCTTTCGTAGGCGCAATCGTGGCCAAGCATATCGGGAACCAACTACAACTGAACATCGTATGCCAGGGTGGCCAAACTCTCTTCCGCATGATGGAACAGTGGCTTGGCGCTTGGAACGACACTCTCATTGCGCTAGTATATTGATTATCTACGTAGTCTTCACTAGAAGTCCACGCTTCCACCCCACTTACCCTTAGCTTCCTCTACATCGCAAGGCATTGCAAATATCGTTGTGGCTATTAATACTACCAATCGGCACAGGCTTGGCTAAAGTCGGCTAGCCTCTTTAGCTGGCATGTCGGCACGTAAATACACTGTTACCTTACAATTATAGGCTGTGATGAAATCGAATGTGGTCTGTAGTGTCTATAAACGGTTAGGCACCAATCTGATTAGTAGTTGGGCGCGGGAGATATATTGAGAGAGGTGTAGGCTTACCATTAGGTTGCAAGTGTTACGCATCGTTAGGCGATGGAGGGATATTTAAGGCAAGGTGGAAAAGAAAAACTAGGAGTGAACTCAAGCGAGACAGAGACCTCTGAGTGTGCATGTGATGTTGGCGAACTGTTGAGCCCTTAGGGTCTTAAGGGACTGCCGTCAGAAGGGCAGGGCCCACGGTCTGTTATGGAAACGAATAAATGGAGGGGGGTAATACTAGAAACATACCTAGGAGAAATGAAAATGGTTGCAGCATGATGGTTAGATTATCAGGTCAGCTAAACGTAGCTGTGGTAATGTAGCCTGGAAGCCCACTGGGAGGCCTCTTGGCCCGAAGCCAGGCTTTCCCAATGGAATCACCTAAACCGGACGGTCATCATGAACCACCGCACCTTCGTGTTCAAAGATGCAGTGACCTTTCAACTTCCGAGGCAAACTCGGCTGGAACCTATGTACGGTGCCGATAATGGTAGACAATCAAACCTAGGTTCGTAACAAGCTTTGCTTAGGAACTCTAACGTGCGTGAGCAGTAAAACAGTAAAGTAAGAATGGTTCAGGGGGTGTGGTCGGCATAAGCCGGCGTCGGCTATATCAGCTTTCCAAACAGCAATACCTTGCCGTTGGCTAGCAAGTACAATTGTAGCCGGGTGATCACATGACGCCAGATGAAGTCGAGCTTCCTTCGCATACTGCCCTTTATCCAAGGACCAAACTAATTCATGTTATCCCGCCTTTCTTTTGGCTGTCCTCCTGTATTTTCATGCCGCGTTCTCTCTACGCTTTCTCATGTCATTTTCTGCGCTTGTCACTGTCAAACACCATCAATAACCGTTGGTCCGAGGACTTTTACCACGACTGTCTGCCAACCACCCCAATTAACGCCAGACTGCCATGTAACTTAATGTTTATTCTATCGTATGCCTACCCCTGTCTAGTACATACTAGCACCACCGCAACCTGGGAGTCGGGTGTATGGGGTGATTTCAAAACTGTAGACGTAGCAGATGATCGTGTCCGGCACATGAGGGTAGAATTTGCTGGTTTAGTATAACCAGATTCGAATATGGGGGCCTCTTGGGGTAATGCAAAGTGAGAGCCCGGGCCTATTGACTAGCGGGCCGTTGGCCAAATGAGCAACCTGAATCATAGCACTTTGGCCAATGGCTACAAGGCAAGGGGGATAGTATGTTGCGTCCTTGGCGGCACGGTGGCTTAACAGCCAAGGAAGGATGGTCATAATGCATGGGGTCGTTAATATGGGGATATGGAGTTGGTGCGGCGATGGTTGACCCGGGGCATGGTAGGTCCTAGTTTACTTAGTGACTGGTCATTTGGCCGCTAATAATAACCAAAACGTGGAAGAATAGTGCGAAGCTGCTGGAATATATATGAACCCTCTTTCTCAATGTATGGGCACTGCTAAGCACGGAATCTGCGTATCATGGCGATTTCTTTGTCTATGTGCAGCCGCAGACTTTCTAATGCGCCAACTTGGTGCCATCCAAGCGCACGGCCCTACTCACCAGAGTTGTTTTTTTCTGGTTTTACCTCCGTATGTAGGCGGAGGAGAGTACCCTGGACCATATACTATTATATTAACCATACCCTGATCTAGTTGCTACCCTGCTCAGTAAATCGAACCCGCATTTTTAAAAAAAATCCTCAGTTTTGGAAAAGGAGGGATGAGATAAACAGTGATGGGTTGGGATGGGTAACACGGTAATGAGAAGCTCCTAACTAACACCATACCTGGGGTCGAGCAACAGGGAATGACTACAAGGAATTGGCGACGGTTGCCATGTGCTAATAGAGTGTATAGTCTGGCTGGGGATTTTGAGAAAATAATGAACGGGTAATCAACCAAGTAGAATTGCACGCGAGTGGGCTGCTATAAACTTCGCTATTAAAATGAAGTAGCTATTGCACACGTCCAGAGTGATGACTTTGGCGGGCAGCTCACCCATATATTTTGCTTCGGAAGATCGTTTGGTGTAGTGGGGGGCTTGGCCCTGGCTCCTTCAGATGATGAAGCGCAGTCTTAACGCATTAGGTGCAGGTTTGGTGGCGGCGTGTGTACGCCTTGCTAATTAGTGCATTGGAAACCTATTAGAGTAATGTGAGGGGGATCTCTAACGTAGCTGCTTTCAGCAGGTGCCATTACTTGCCTTCCTGGGGTGGGGGGTTGTAGCCACTGAACTAGGCTGTCTTCACTTACCGTGGTAGCTGCCAGGCGGGGTAAATAGTCAATCATAAGAAGCATGAGAGCAACGGTTGTAGGTTAAAAAAAGAAACCTAGAGGGACGAAAATAACAGTAAAGTAGTGGGTCTGACGGTTTCGCAACTTAAAAAGACTTCACTGGAAGTTGGTGAATACTTGTCGGATTTCGGTGTGAGGTTACAGTCGCGGTTTAGTCAACAGTGACCGGGAGGGCCTCATACTTTAAAGATGGCCAGCACCATTCGTAGCAACGATTGCCTAGACTGGGAGAAGTCCCGGTCGACATTGCGAGGCGGGGCTGGTCACCTGGCCAGGTAGAGAAGGGTAACGGTGAAGTTGCCGAATCAGTAAGGAAGTAAAGAAGACATCAACCTTAATCGGATAGGAGACAGAGGCGCCTGTCGAAAAGGAACGACGTCCAATAGATCAGGAAGGTTGGCGGCGCTGGAGAAGGATAACAGGTGTAAGGGATATAGGTAAAGCAGTGGGCAGAGATGTCTCAGCTGATTAGATCGGTAATTTTGAGTATGACATACCGCTTGCCCATTTAGTTGAAGATTCTGCTATCCTCCCTGCCCTTGCCATATCCAACGGTTCTTCCTACTCTTGGTTTAATTATACTACAACGCCCAACTAAGTATCTTACGAATTGTCGGCTCAACTTGCATGACAGTGCCTAGTCAGTGACTATAAACGACCACCCTTATTGAGCAGGGTGTTAGCGATGATAGCTTGATAGCTATAGATGAGAATGTAGATGCTAATTTATACCTATTTAGCTGTTCAAGGGCCGGACAGGCCACCCAGCGGATAGCACATAGGTATAAATGTCACATGCTTACAGTTTACTCGGTGATCAATTTCTACTCTGGAAGCACGAACACGTGTCTCTTGCCCGCTATTCATAGTCTGAACGATGCTGGGCGCATACTAAACCCCAGTGACGAGAATAATTGGGGAAGTCACGAACCTACTTCCTATCCTCACAGGTCCTATCCGGATCGACATGGTCGCCGTGGAGCGCGTAGACGGCGGGCCCGGCTGCCACCCAGGATTTATCCCTGGCCATGGCTCCGAAGCTTGTTGTATCCCACTCCCCTAATCCTCATTCCCTTCGTTCTCATCTTCGCCATCGGTTCGCCTTTTGCAACACGCATCTTACAACTCAATAAGACCACCTTAGCACATCACTCCCCAACTTCAGCCCCACGCCTGTCCACATTGCCGATTAGTTCACAATCCCTGCTGCATATCCCATTGCTGCCAACCCATCTGGTCTTAGTTGTCGTATACTTACCTGGAATCACCTCATCCACCACCTGATTAAGTTTCAATGAAGGGCCCTACCGGCAAGCAGGTCACTGAAGGTATGTCTGGCACTACATGTAGCCGAACTACCGCCTTTCTAGCCGTAGCGCGGGGAGGAACTACGCTGCCACCGTCCTTGGCGATACCCGTGGACCCTAAATGCTCACACGCTTTTCATCCCCCTGCTGCAATACTCTAACCACCACATTCGACATACCCATTTTTCCGATTCCAATCGACAAGTGGCCCTCGTGGTTCTGTCCCAGGTCGTGTTCTATTTTGGCCTGCGCTACGTGCTGGCACAAATGGACCCCTCGCGGGCCAAGCGGAAAGCTGCGCAGAAGCAGAGCAGCGCGATTTTGGACCGATTGGGCGCGCAGGCCACAGTACTCACCGAGTATGAGCAAATTATTTTGACGGAGGTCATCCACCCGGATGACATTGACGTGACCTTTGAACAAGTGGGCGGTCTCGACCTCATCATTGGCGACCTAAAGGAGTCCGTCATCTTCCCACTTAACTATCCGGAGCTTTTCACTAGCCCGTCGGGCCTACTGGGTTCCCCCAAGGGGATTCTGCTCTACGGACCCCCCGGATGTGGCAAGACCATGCTGGCCAAGGCTCTGGCCCGCGAATCCGGCGCCACGTTCATCAACCTGCACATGTCCACGCTGCTCGACAAGTGGTTCGGTGAATCCAACCGACTTGTCAACGCCGTGTTCAGTCTGGCCCAGAAACTGCAGCCGGCCATTATCTTCATTGACGAGATTGACTCATTCCTGCGCGACCGCAAGAGCAACGATCACGAGGTCACCAGCATGATGAAGGCTGAGTTTATGAGCTTGTGGGACGGCCTGACCTCTGGCGACGGCCCGCAAGGCAACCGGATCGTGATTTTGGGGGCGACTAACCGACCCCTCGATATCGACTCGGCCATCCTCCGCCGGATGCCCAAGCGCTTCCTGGTCGCGCCACCCAACGCCGAGCAGCGTCACTCCATCCTCAAGCTGATCCTCAAGGATATTCCAGTCGATTCTGAGTTCTCCTTTAACGAGCTTGTGCAGCGGACCGCTGGCTACTCGGGTAGCGATATCAAAGAATTGTGTCGCAATGCCGCTATGGTGCCCGTGCGGGAGCATATGCGCACGCTGCCCCTGGATAAGGACGGCCTGCGGGCGCTTCACGACGAGGTAAGCTAGGCTGATTGTGACATTGAATCGGTGCAATATGATCCCAAAGCCTTAAGGTCTACCGCCCACCCCACCCCCAACATAACCAGGAAGGTTCAAAAAGGGGCTCGCGGTTCTCTAACACTTGATTATCCCGTCCATTCGCTCTACCCCTTCCCCACCCTTATGCTTCCCATATCCCCAGCACAAGGCCCCGATCAAGGTGCGCCCTCTAAAACTTGCGGACTTCAACACTGAGGAACACCCAGATATCTCCCGAATGACCATGTCGGAACTCTTCTCGGAACTACCTCCGGAGGAGGACGTTGAGTAACGATCCATCCGACTTCCCCAGTGCTTTTTCTACTAGTCTTTTTCCCTCAGGTTATAGGGACAGGCCATACTGTATCTGATCACTGTCAATGCCCATATCCTTCCAGTACCATGACATTTTACCAACTTTCTGTGCATTAAATTCGTTAGATAAGATATGGACCATAGGCACAAGCTAGGTAAGGGCGGATCATGTCGAAGGAGGGAGTGTATGACGCGGGTAAATGTAGGTTGTCTTTTTACTGATGAGAAGTAGCGCCCTGGAGAGAGACATCAGGGGGAGTAGTGCAAGCATCTAACCAATTTCGGATTGAAAAAT
Source organism: Tieghemiomyces parasiticus (assembly GCA_027575765.1). Lineage (NCBI taxonomy): Eukaryota > Fungi > Kickxellomycota > Dimargaritomycetes > Dimargaritales > Dimargaritaceae > Tieghemiomyces > Tieghemiomyces parasiticus. Next base: position 58,493 of record JANBPT010000117.1, on the reverse strand, counting down.
TACTTGGATTGGGCTATAATCGTTATATATATATTACCAATGGTACTAAGGATAAGGTTCTAGGTCACTAAGGTATAATACAGTGAAGACAGCCAACCTGGCCGATTTAATGATTTCCTAGTAAACTGGTTATTTGTTCACCGAGTATCTGGACATTCGCGCTCGCAAGAAAAAAAAAAGACCATCGAACCATTGGCCACGGCATTCCGCTGAGCTTTGCCTCGCATGTATCCTAACCCTCATCTCTCCTTGGATGAACACGTACACATTCCCGATCGCCTTTTAATCAGGAGTGCAATTTCCAAGCTGTGAATTCCTTAATCCCACCTCTTTCCCCTTCGCCCTTGCCCGCCATGTACCGATGCGTATCGACACTATTGAGACCGAGCCTGGCCGTCGCAAGGATGCCGAGGTGGACAAACACGTTAACCCGTGGCTCTTCCCAGTGGCAAATGCCATTACAACCGTCCCGTTATAAACGGTACACTGCAGCCGGTGTGAGCCAGCGGTGGCTGAGTAAAGCTCGGAACCAGGACTCGGTGCCAGTAGCGCCCGAGGCTACCGAAACGGTACCCGGCGCTACAACGAGCCCCGACGATGGGCGTCAGCAGCAGCAGCAGGCCAAGGTAACGGGTAAGTCTTCTTCTTATAAAAGATGGTGGCATGAACAAGGGGGCTGAAGTGGCCTCGTGCTGCGGAAGACCGGTGGAGAGGAGGAGGAAGGAGGGCTACCAGGTGTGACCCTGTGGCTCACAGAACTTTGTGGATCTAACGATGTCGATATTACTTTTTTTTGCCCCACCTCTTCTGTTGAAACACATACTCGGCTTATCCCTTCTTGACTCTACTGGCCATTAGAAACGGCCATCGCCAACCTACTGACCGCCCAGTACGGCGCTAACTGGCAAAAGGCTCTCCACGTAAGTCTAGGGGCTTTATGATTGCCACCCTGCTTGACCTGGGTCGGCCCGCTTCCGGAGTCTCTCTCTTTCTCCCCCCCCCTGTATCTTGTGACAGCACTGAAAAATGCAGTGATATTAACTCATCTCACCTGGACATGAATTTTCAACCCCCCTCCCCTCTATGGTCCCCCACATCCACCTCGTATCGTACGTGAAACCCTTTTCTAGAATCCGTCGAACCGCAAAAAGCTCATGGCTATTAAGCCGACCCAGGCCGTTCGGGACTACTTGGATGAACTTGGGCTCGGCATCATGGCCGGAAACAAAACGAGCCGGCAGAAATTGAAACAGAAATTGGTACCCGAGATTCACGTGCCGGTAAGTAGAAGGCTGGCGCTGAGTTCAAATATTTGGATGGGACCAGGAGCGCCAATTCCATTTCTAAACCATGCGGCCTGGTTTACTCATGGTCGTGCATGCATATATATATATATATATATGTGAGTGTGTGTGCGTTGACATAATCTGATTATATTTATGTATAATGTTTTCCTCTTACCCCACTCTGAAAACACCCCTATTACTTTGCCTCGGACCTTAGTTTCCTCATACCAGTTTCTTCGCCGGCGCCAAAGTGCCCGAGTCGTTCCCCAAGTTGGACGTTTCCGAGGTTGCCGTCGTAGGTAAGTTTTCATCGGCTTACCGACACCCCCTCACCCCTTTCAATTTTTACATAGATATAGAAAGGTCAAATTCGAACACTATTACACCGTTACCCGCCCCCCCCACACACACTCACTGCTGGCAACCATATCTTCCGTTTTTTTTCTATGCATCCCCTCTCTCGCCATGCAGGCCGCTCCAATGTGGGTAAATCGACCCTGATTAACGCCCTCGCACGTACATCGGTGGTGCGGACATCGGACAAACCGGGCATGACCCAGCAGATCAACTTTTACGGTGCCGGCAAGGATTTCAATTTGGTTGATATGCCTGGGTACGGCTTCGCTTTTGCCAAGGACGAGGCCCGTGTGCAGTGGCAGGAATTGGTAAGTTTTATAGAGGAGAGGAGGAACGTTTGGAGGGTGGAGTTGGATAACGGCCATGTCAGGATATGGTTTTGTACCCAACAACACAATTGACTGGACGTGATAGAACTTCTAATTCGTACGTACTTTCAACGTTCTACGCTGCACCCGGCTACTGTTCAGATAGACCACTATTTGAAGGAGCGCAAGTCCCTCGTGCGGTTATTCGTACTGATCGACAGCCGGACAGGTAAGTGGGAACTGCACTATGAAATCGCTTCTAAAAGTTACCAACATATAGTGCTATCGGCGACCATGCCCAGTAAGAAACATTGCAGCACTAGTAACGAACCGAGCCCTCTCATCCGTGCAATAACCACCATATTTCTACACAGGCTTCAAGGTGAACGATGCCGAATTTTTCGATCGGCTAGAAAAGTAAGTCGACACATGTGAGTCAACCGAACTGTGTCAGAACAGGTTAGAACAAAACCTGTATCCATCACATTTAGGACGCGACCTTGCTAACAACTCTGAGTTCTCATTATTTTTATTTATTTACTACAATGCTTGACAGGTTGAAGGTCAAGACCACCTTGGTGCTGACCAAGTGCGACGATATCCCGCGGTCTGCGCTTGCTAGTCGATACATGGTGACCGCAGAGGTAAGTGTCAGACATCGGCGGGATGAGAAGAGACCTTATATCTGTAGAGGTTGGATTCATTTCCATTTTCCAACAAGACACGGGCTTGCTAATTATTCACACCTCCTTCTCTACCTCGCCTCGTTTGTCTCATCCCGTTACCTACACGTATGGTGCCACCAGATCGCCCAACTTCTGCCCAACTGCCTCCCCAAAGTCTTCATGGTATCCGGCAAACATCAACTCGGTATCAATGACCTCCGCAAGGAAGTTCTACATATTGTCGGCAAGGGTCGTAAGTACCTGGGCGGTATGAAGGACCCCCTTCGGGCCGAGAAGATGCGTCAGAGTGTTCCCAAACCCGTACGAGTCCCGCAACGTCGACTTCGGAAACGGGTGCCGGTGCCGCCGACAAGGAAGGAAGCGGAGGGGACCACATCGATACCTGAACCTGAGCCTGAGTCCAAGGGCGAGTGATACCTCATGAGGAGGGAGAGTTTATAAATGTGAACCTCTACTAGACGGCACTTGGGTAATATCGACACCCCTTCCTCCTCCTCTCCTTCTTACCTCTTATTATTTTTTGAAAGATAAAGCCACGTAGGACATGCTGGATGACCTCTAACTGATTGGCCCTTTTTTTATTGAGCACAGGCTTCTGTTTGCCGACGACGATCCCTTAGAGTTGCAAACTCGGCAAGTAAATCCGCCAGTGGTGAGTGGGAAGGAGAATTTAGCCAGTCGCCCCCCTTCCCGCTTTCGCATGGCATTGTCCATAAGCGGCTGGCATTGAGGGGGGGGGAGTGGGAGCCAATGCACAAAATTATGGAGAAGTATATAAACTGCCGATCCCATCCCAGCAAGCCTGACTGTGGTGAAAAAAAAACCGAGCAATGTTTCCAATTTGGGTATTCTTTGTCCCGTTGGTTACACCAGATAGAGAGGGGGAGGTCGGAAAGGTGTGGCGTGTCCGAATTCTCTCCCACCCCCTTCAAAATAACAAGAAAGTCAAGTGACGGGGTCGCAGGTAGCTGGATGGCCATGTTGTAACGTAGGCAGATGGTGGGCGTGTGGTGATTACGTCGGCGCTCGTATCTATTGCTAGTGCCTCGCGGTTACGATTGCCTAGCAATGAGGACGAGTAGCTTTATTCTGCCCGTCCGCCTAACGTCGTCGCGTCGGGTGCGCAAGTCGATGATGGGATCGTCTTCACGAGGTGTTTAAGGGGGAATAAAATAGGATAGAGGTGATCACCCAAAATGGGGAATTTGCCATCTTCGCACCAATGGCTACTGAACCTGAAATGGAAATCCATTATACAGCTGACACTTTGTGACGTATCGATAAACTTGAAAAGCCAAAGACAAAAAAATGTCTCAAGTAAAGGTATGTGGAGCATATTTATTAGATTAGAACAAGTCGTGGCAACACGGCAGCAAGTAGCAGTAAGGTCGTGCAAGGTATATGGAAATGCGTCCATATTGTATATATATGTGTGTGTGTGTGTGTGTATGGTAGGCCTTGCACAGGAAATGTTGCAGTAGGGAGGAGCGGGGAGAAAAAGAGTTATCTAGTGGTGGATTCGGTATAGGGCCGTATACATGGAACGAACGGAAACAAAGCTATAAAGCCATCAAAGAAAGGAGGGAGGATAATGGGAAGAAGGACGAGAAAGGGAGGCTACTTGAACAATCAATCTGTCCGACCGGAGGAGGGGGAGGGGAGTGCGAGACCCCGACAGGTACGGACCTAGATGGTGCGTGTGGCGGGCAGGAAACTCCGATAGGATCTGGGACGGTGCCGCGCACGGAGCCGGAACAGGAGTCCCCAGGCGTGGAAGAGCAGCGCGACGCCGGTAACGGCGCTGTAGAGATATAATCCTACGGGCGTGTGCATCAGAACGGTGCCGTAGGGATTATGTTCAGCATCCTGGGCGTGCTTGACGTGACTTTGAGTCGACTGCTCCAGGTGAGAGTCTCCGAAAGAGGACTGGGCCTGGGTCTTCGTCGTCGTGACGCCACTACTGTCGCGGTCGGCCTCGTCAATCTGGCGTGACAGCTGGGTATAGTTACTCGGACCCTTAGTCGGCAGACTCTTTACTGTCCCGTCTTTGCTGCCCACCACCGCACGGTATTGGTTCCGCGAGGATGTCAGGGTCTGATTACGGACCCCGTTACCGGGTTTAGCACCGTCGTAGAGCACCCCCACCGCCGGGAGCAGCCGGTCGATCGTAGCGGTCGAAGGGTCAACGTCAAAATTAACGTGGTAGGTAATCGGGAGCGCCGTATAGGTCAGGTCAGTCAGAGCGAATCGACCGGCTAGGCCCACGGCGCTCTCGAGAGTGCCGGTGTTGGAACTGAACCCGGTGACGCGGACGGGCGTGGCTGGGGGCGGAGCGTTGGGCCACTGGAGCTCGAGACTCCACCGGTCGCCCTGCGGAACGAAGGCGCGTTGCGAGTCCAGATTTGGGTCGGACTCGAAGGTAATCTCGGCACCAAACTGACCCTGGTCGGGGTCGAGCCAGTCCAACGTATAGGTGATGCGGATTGGCGTGTGAGCTGAGGTGGCGGCAGCGGTTGCGTCCCGAGCCTGGTGGGCGACTACTTGCCGTGGTGGTGATGGGGTAGGAGACTGGGTCAACGGGTGAGATGACACGACGGCCAGCCCCAGGAAAGTAACGGCGAGTAGCACCCAGAGCGCGACGTGCGAGAGGACGGCGCGGTGCCTTAGACTGGTCGCCATAAGTGTGTAGAAAGGATAACAGGAGGGAAATGGGGGCCCGTAGGAGCGCCGCGCAACTAGGTGGTGGGTAAAGGTATCGAATGGAGAGGCATGCGGCCACGAGTGGTGGTGGTCGGCCCGTGTATGTCCACGAAAGGCAAAGAAGCCAGACAAGTCCAGCACTGAAGGGCTAGCAAAGAGGTTCCTTAAAAAAAAACAGAGGTGCTGCGAGTTGGTGGAAGGGACGCGTCGAGCGTAGGAACCAAAACAAATAGAGCAAAGGTGGTGGAGTAGCAAACCGACAGGTCGGCGAGGTAGGAATAGAGCTGAATAGAAGTGGCCGGTTAAAAGGTAGTGTAGATACGGTGGCCGAGCAGAGAGAATGGAGAGGGAGAGACAGTGGGCGGGGGGTTGTATATAGATAGCCAAAGGATTGCAGTCCTCCAGTGAATGGTGCCAGGGCCAAGGGGGTCACAGACGAGCCGACGGCCAAGGTAGTGTCGTGAGGGTTGTGTGGTGGGCGGCGTCTCTCCTTAAAAAGCAATACTAGAGAGGGGTGGGTGTGTGCCTACAGCTGGGAGAAAAAAAGCACCGCGAAGGCCACGCTAACCTGGTCTGTTAGCTCCCAGAGTATGGAACAGACGAAATGACCAGCCAACGAGAGGTGGCGGAATAAGGGGTTCTAGCGAGTTATCTCGCGCGACGGACCGTCGACCAGGCGTGCGCTAGGCGGGATGGAGCGAACGAAGGCGGTGGACGAATGAGGGATTTAGCCCGCACCGTAAACCTGGCGAGTGGATTGGAAAAAAGGATCCCAGGCAGCCACGACAGAGGAGCCAGGAGGATAAAATTGAGCAGTGGAGGGGGGAGGTGAGTGGCCCGCTCTTAAGTACGGTGTGGGGTAGGCGTAGGCGGGGGAGAGGTAACAAATGTGACGGTCGGAGGATTAACCTATTTCTGTTACGGCCCGCGCAGTGAGAAACAGAGGGGGCGACCGGGCTGATGTGCGTCGCCGGGGGTGGGTTGGGAGCTGCAAATGAAAAAGAAAAATAATTGGGGCTTTCCAATGAAAGGCCGAAGGCGAAAGAACGGGGGGAATGACGGTAGGCACCACGGGTGAGGGATGTGCTTTCAGTTGCTGCGTTCGATCAAACCTGGATAGGATAACGGGCGATGGGCCAGGCTGGGGGGTGGCCGCTGCAGAGGAGGGTGGATTTGCGGAAGGAGGTCAGTAGGGAGGGGCCTGCCAGGGAGAGAGAGAGGCGCTATGGAGCTGCTGTCCAAGGCGGCGGTGGAGGTTCTCAGGAGGCAAGATGGAGGCCTTGGCGCAACGTCCTAACAACAAAATGCTGGCAAGGTACGAGTGTGACGGTGGAGCGGGCAAGCCGGTTTAGGGTGCAGGGCTACAGAATGTTATCGAGAGTGTCAAATGGGGAGTTTTGCTGGGGTGCCGTGCGTGCGGGTTATAAGTAAAGAGGAATGGCCAACGACGGGGGAGGTGTCGACTCCTAAGGCCCCTATGTCCGTGGCATGTGGGGGTGGCGGTGGGGTAGGTCATAAAGCAATGGGGGTCAAGCTAGCCCTGTGAAGCGGCGGTGGAGCGGGGGGGGCCTTGCACTGTGAGAGCAATACTCGGTCACGGCGCGGGCCCAGCCGGGTGGTAGGCGGTCGTCACAACGGGCGAGTAATGGAGAGGTGTGATCACGAAAAGGCCGCAAAGAGGCCATGGGCAAGCGGGGTAGTGAAAGGGGAATCCTTCGTCGTGCGCCGAGGCCCGATCCTCTTTATATGGTTCCCCGACCCCCCCCGCCTCCTCTGTCACCCTCCTTTGCCTCCTTTATTCTGCCACTCCCCCCTCTCCTTTATTGCCCAGCCTGCCTCCAGCTGCCATCTCGATGCATGGTCCAGAGCAACTCACGTACAGAGTTTCCTAAACACAATGGTGGCCGGTAATCGCCTACCTGCACCGACACATGCAGAGGCGCCCTTGGCCGCGGAAGACCACAATGGTGGGCCAGTTGGTCGACCTTGGGGCGATATACGGCTGAAAGAGGTGGGACCCCTGTCAAGTAGTCTCGCAGCCTTCCGGGCCCTCTAGACCATCACGTTCTCCCCGAGATGGCCCAACAGCTCCGGCCTCTTTCTTCACATCGACCCAAATACGGCTAGCCCTTCTCAATTCGCAGAGGTGCCTAGTGCAATTTGGTTCCTAATCGATACCATTCCGCCGTAATCCTTATCGGCAAGCCCGTACACCCACCCCACCGCCAATGTTAATTAAACCCCCCCCCATCCTCGCCGCTCGCCCACTCTGGTTCTTGTATTACACGGTGATAAAAAACAGTAATTGCGTCTTTCTTACTTGCTGCTGCTTCCCGAATTATTATCATTATTTTCGCACGAGCCAGCCAATCGGCAAGACCTTCATCTAATGTTAAGGTGCCATGCTGCCGTGCGCCAACTCCTACCGTAGGGTATTATTGGGCCTATACATATACCCAGGCCACCAGTGAGCAGCCCCCCCGGTTAATTCGCGAGTTATCGACGCATAGATTACTCTCCCTCCTCCCGCCCTTGTAGCCCGGACTGGCCCTAATAGGCCGAGAATGCGACGGCGTTACTTTTATTGTTGGTGGCGATAACCGCCTATCACCATTGCCAACCATGGCGCCCCTGGTAGATGTGCTCGATGAGGATCGCCATCCCCAGAATAAACTACGTGACCAGGTAAGTACCATGCAACGCAACCGCAACGCGAGGCGGGCAAAGGCGGAGAAGATGGGTTGGACATACAACCTTTTTCGTGCCAATCCAGAAAAATATCTGTCACATTTAAGGAGTACCACAACCTCCCCCCCTCTTCAAACGAAATTAGCCGACTGTGGTACGAGCACTGTAAGGCGAAGAGTGATCTGCCGGTCAATAATCTATCATCCTTAGAGATACACCTGATTCGGGCGGAGAAGCACAGGGTGGAGTGAATAGTCAAGCTCTAAATGTTAGGATTAGAAGCCATCGATCTGTCAATCACGCTGGAAATAAAGCAAGTGACCAGGGAGGAGGAAGGAGGGAGGGTGCAGGCAGAGTTTGCAGAGAACTGGCGGTTCACCGTAATGAGATTATTGAATCGTCAGCGCTTGACTGTTGGATGCATGGAGGAGAACGTGACTCCAGAGTATTTCCGCCGCTATCCCCTATCAGTATGTCTAGTACTCCCAGCCCTGTCCGATGTAATTAAATCGATCTTACCAGACTATCTCGGCTACGGTGGCAGGCCTGTAGTACCCTGTTTCTCCGCCCATGCATTGTCCTCAACCCCATCGTATAGATTGGATCCTTACGGGAAGAGCCGGTCCGCCGACCCCTACGTGTCTCGGACCACTAGGCCAGAACGAACCCTCTCCCTTGGCAAAGCATACATTGCCAACGTAGTGCTAAAAAAGCGGTACATGCGACGAGAACCAATAAGCCATGGAATGTAATTTATGTATGTATGCCAAATAATAGCGGGGTACGGTGGCAGCTAATAATGTGGCGACCCGCCATTAGAATTGTGAGTAAGAACGATAACGCACGCTGCAAAGTGCTACAAAGAGATGGCCTGGCACAGGGCGGACGGATAACTTCCCCAGGCCAATATTTTTGACACCTCGGCCCGCTTATTCAGTCTAGTGATTTGGGAGATGCTGGTCCAAGAGTATGATCGAAAACAACAACAAATAGAAGGGAGAGGAGGAGAGCAATACAAATGAGAGTCTATCAAAATACCCCTCATACCCTATATCGTATATATCTAGTCTAACGCAGGGCAGGGGTAGGAGGGGAGGGGGGGAGGGAGAGCTAATCACAGCTGCCCATAGTAATAAGGAACCGGTTTAGACGGCTGGGTCTGGGTGGGGGCTTGCGAGGTGACGGCCACGGCCGTGTCCATCGGGTGTAGCTCGACCCCACTGTGGGTGGCCGGCGGGGTAATCGGCTCGACCTCAAACCCATCGACAGTAATCGGCTCTTCGAGGGGCGGGGCATGGCAATCCGGACAGGGTTCATCCTTGATCGAAGGTGACATGACGGTATCGTCGGTGCGCGGACACTCCTCCTTATGCTTATGGTACCGCCTAAACTTAAAGTGGCGGTGCTGGTGGCGGTCCTGGTTGTAAGGGAACGCTTCGTTACGGGGTTTGGTGGGGAAGTACTTGAAGTACGAATTGGACACGGCGAAAAGCCCGTATACGACCAGGCCCAGGCCGAGGATCCAGAGGCAGAACCGACCGGCACTGGTAGTGCTCAGTTGGTTGATGGAGGCGCCCACCGTAAAGTGTAACTGGTCCACGTCGCTGTCGATAGACCGGATAAACAGCACGGCTACGCACAGGAACACCCCGGCGCGGGCCAGGAACCCGATGTGGCCGAGGGTGCGAAGTAAAATCCGGACCCATCGCCGGCAGATGCTGAGCCGCAGGTCGTACTTGAAGCTGCCCGTGACACCAGGTCCCAGCTGGGTGAGAGTGGCGATGAGGAAGGCCACGGCCACGAAGCCCAAACCGATCCGGCCAATGACCGACTCGTTCCAACACGACGGGAAACATCCGCTGTAACTCGAACTGTCCTTGTTCTCGACGCGGTTCTTGATGGCCACGAATATAATGTACATGAGGTAGGCCGTGTATACGCACCCAGACACGAACGGGCTGAGGCGGTACTTGAAGAAGTTCTTGAGCGATGAGAACGACCGGTCGGCCCCTTGGCCCGTACTTGCCTCCCAAAAGCGCCAAATGATGTAGAAGAGGAGGCCCACTGCCATGATGATTAACAGCGGGAGACCGACCGCTTTAGAGCTGCCAAGCAGTAGAAAGGCGCCCTGGAGGGTAGAAAAGCAAGTGAGATAGGGGGAGGGTGAATGAAGGGAGTGGGGAGGATGTGGGGGAGGCGGATCGACAGCGCATGACGCAAGTGTGTGCAGGGATATCAAGGTGTGGAAGCCATCGCGTGTGTAAGCGTTGGGGGACAAAGCGGAGGTGGAAGCAGGTGAGGGGTTAGTGGGCGACAAGCTGTGGTGCGTAGCGACTGCCTGGGCAGCTACTGAACGACAATAACACTAGGCACGGCCCTCACCCCACAGGTCGGGGTGAGAGGAAGGAGGAGGAGGGCAAACCGCCGCCTGACGACGCGATATAGCGAGTGCAGTCGTATACCCTGCCAATTATGTAACGGAGGAAACCTACCTGTGGCGAGGCGTTATTCTCGGACCCGTTCGGACTGGGTGCATGGACGGCGGTAGCGATGGTCAGCCCACCGATAATCCCGTACACGACTCCCTTGGCAACGAACCCGACCTGGCCGAAAAACCGGACGTATCCGCGGTGTTCCTTGGTGACGCCATCAGGGGAGTTGAACTCGGCGAGCCAGCGGCTGGCCCGCAGGTGGAGCCGATGGCACCCGTAGCGGATCCGGCCCCTGAACCCATGGCCCGGGTAGGATCCCTCTGGATCGATCATTTCGTCGGGTGGAGGTGCGCGCAACATGGCCGCCGTGGGGGAATGCGACGGTGCCGTGGAGGGCAGGTCGGAATCGCGGTGGTGGAAGCGGTCAAACATGTGGAGACGGTGGTGTTCGTGGTGTTCGTCCTCGTGGCGGTCACTCGTAGTCTGAACCATAACAGGTACGGTAGCGGCGGCCGAAGCAATAGCGCTGGTCACAGGTATATGTACGTGGTGACCACCCGAATCGGTCACCGTGCTGGCATCCTGCGCTTCCACAGGCTTTTCGGCACTGCTCTCCGGCGGCGAGAGCAGCTTCGGGTCAACGACCATACGTTCAAACCAATTAAAGCCCATATTGGCAGCCCGTGCAGCGAGGGGATAGGGCGGAGAGGTAGCGGCGGGACGCGTGGCCCGGAAAGGAAGACCAAAGGAAACCACAATAAGGGTAAGGCAGGCGACGGGCGCGTTAAGGTGGAGGGGAAAGGTTTAGACCGGCCCTCTATGGTTGGCTGGTGTGACCGCAGGCTGAATAGGACAGGCCAAGCGGACCACTAGCGTGGCGTGCCTTGTACAAGTTCAGAAAAGGTGTGTGTGCGTATGTGGCTGAAATATGAGCCCGAGTCGAGAGCGGAATGTACAGAGGTGAAGTGGGTCAGGAGACGTCGGGCTACGACGGCTGAATAAGCTACAACGGCAAACACGGAGGAGTGCACCGGCTTTAAGAGTCGAGCAAGGCTACGCTGACAAATTGCAACGGAGGCTTCTAAGGTTACTTGTTAAGCGCCGCACGTGGTTGGCCCAGAGGAGAGTGCACGGGAAGCCTGCTCTGCTGTGGTTGGGCGCACAGGCTAATTGGTTACACAAAAATAGAAAGGCGGCTGGTTGAATAGCTTAAGGACGAGATGTCTGGGCAATGAAATGGGCAGGCGTGTACCCACGATGTAACGAGACGGGGAGGGGGCTACAGGGCCGGAATGTACGAAGCAGAATCGAGGGGTTTGCGACAAAATACCAGGGACTAGCGATGCGGGCAGCTGTTGTAAAGTGTGGGTTGTTGTGTAGACAGGAAGAGCGAAGGCCTTTGAGTGGTAGTTATGTGCAACAGGTAAAACGGTGGGCCAGAAGCGCGGGTGAAGGATGGTAGTAGCCGACGTCAGCGGTATTGGGAAATGTGTAATGAATGCCGCGTACACAGAAACTACACCGCGATGAAATGTGAGATCAACAGTAAGGTCCGGCCCTGGAATCAATGACGTAAAGGAATGGGCTGCTAAAATTGGGGTAGTGGGGGAGGGGGGGAAAGCACGGAGTGTGTATAGCCCGTGTGGGGGGTGGGAGTGAGTATTGACGCCGTGGGAAGGAAGGAAAATTCGATTACGCTAAACAACAGGGTTCTCCATAGGATAATATACAAAGAGGTGTAACGCTGACTCAAAACTCAGAGGGGGATGACATCCAAATATAGGCATATAAAAGCGTATGGGGGAGGGGGAGAACCTTTAAGGCACCGGAGCCACGCCGCGTACCTTGGCGTATGTAGAGTCAGGTCTACTGAGGGAGAGGTAAGGCGTACGGAGAATGGGAGGGGGATTATTATTACTTGCGGAGCAATGGGTGAATCAGGTATCCGTAATAGGAGGGGAGGAGGGTGGGGTGCCTGGCGGCGTCGAGGGGACCTGGGCGGGGGGGGCGCAGGGTCACCACCACATTCCCCTCCTCTCCTACCAGCTAGAGGCGCAGCAGGCCATTATGGCGCCTCCATCTCCACTGCTTGATTGGTGAAATATCCCATCTACACTCGATGTCCAACTACAAGGCAAAATTATTGTGGCGTACAGGCTAAGGACAATCCGCATACCAACGGGTGGTTCTAGGTCAAGCCAAGTCCGGATGCCGCAAACTTCAACAGGATTAGTCGGAGCACGTAGAGATGGCGCGTAATATGTGATTTATTTGCTTTTTTTATTGCAAAATGTAGTTGAATGGAGCAGAAGCCTGCTGTTCAGTGACTGAAAGCTATGACCGGGCCAGCCCGAGCGAACAATAAGAGTTCACCGCAGGTTGAAGCGACGCAGGGAGGTGAAGGGAGGGGAGGGGCAGTGTACTACTCTAAGTCGTTAAACTGTGGCTGCCCACCGTCCCATGAGATGCCCTTGGCTTCGTTTTTTATCACGTCGGAGATGTATCTGATCATAGACATGGTCCGTATAAGATCGGGTATCCTTTTTTTGACGATCGATATACCCATCGCATCGAACGCTTCGGGGGTGAGCTGCGTCTGGCTCCTTCGGGCCTGTTGCAACCACTGAAATTGTGGGGGGGTAAGCGCCGAAAAAATCTCCTCCCCGTTAATAAAGTGTTGAAAGCGCGCGCAACAGGCGTGAGGGTGTATAAGCGCATCACCGCTGCTAATGATCAGGGCCACCCGGTGCCACAGTCGCTGGCTCGGCTCGCGGTTGGCACCGGCTTCATACTCCGGGGCCAATGGTGCTCTAAGATCGGGGAATTCGGTTAGTGGACCCCTTGGAAGGTCCTCAGGCGACAGGTAGGTTTCGGGCCGAAGGGCGCGGAAGGTCCCACAAAGCGTACGAAAAGTTGGTGCCATGTTGAATAGTCCCGGGCGGGCGTCGTACGCACACAGCAGGAGCATCAAATCCAAATCAACGTTCCACTGACCGGGCGGATCAGGGTCAAACGGATACCTATACCACCGACTGTAGCACTGGTATGAGTTACGTGTGCCTACCGCCGTGGCCACCTCCGCCCAGTTCTCTATGCCGTATTTGGCAATGGCCGCCCGCAGCTGCGTTATTTCGCCCGGAGTCCATGCTTTCAGTTCCGGCGGCCGGGTTAAACGCCTGTAACGGTCGTAGAGGTTTCTTGCGCTCATCTTGGGGAAATGTTTGACAAATTCCCGGAACTGCGGTCCGACATCATTGACCAGCTTCAGCAACAATGCATCCTGCTTGGCGGTCAAAACAGTCCTCCGGGGAGAGTCTTTAGTACTAATGTAGTACAATCGCTTGCTGCACTCCCAGGGAGAACTGCGTCCCATTGCCTCGGCAATAGGGCCCCAGTCATTGTTACCATGCACCCGAACGAGCTGGCGGAGCCGCTCGTCTTCCTCCGGGGTCCAAGGAGGGCTCTTCGGTTTGTTGCGTGGCTTCCGGGAAGGCTTGCGGCGCTTCGCGATGGGCTCTGGTATAGCCCATTAGGTAGGGTTCAGCCAAAAGTGTTAATCCGGTGTTAGTCGGTCGAGATAGTGACTGGACTAGGAGCACAGCAAGGCCCCTCTCCTGGTATAGCTGGCTATAAGCCGCGGTACCCTCCACGATTACCATGGCCGTCGGTATCAAGTATCCCCCAATAAAAGTATAACTTACCATCGTCGTCTTCCTCGGCTGACAGGGTACGGAGAATGAGGGTGCGAGAACTGTAGTGGCGGGACGTGCCGACCTGGGATCCGTTAGAAAGGGTCGGGTTGAAATGTGGGATGGTGCGCAAATTGCGGCCTACAGACGCGATCTGCATAGGGAGCCGGCCAAGTAGTCCGAATCGGCACAGCGGCATCTCGGCAAGGATGGAATGTGCGGTTGTGCCGGCGAAATGATTCGTAGGAAGTAGTGTTCTAGGCCTCCAAGGCGGGCCTAAAAGGGGTAACTAGCAGGAGATGGGCCGAGGTAACGATCAGATGCTTACCGGCAGAGTACATATGAACCACGCTGTCCAGAGGACAAAGAGGGGCCCTCGCTGGGGACGGTACGCAAGCTAAGTTGGTGGAGCGGGGAGTGCTGCCAGTGTGAAGTGTAGGAAAATTGGTCAGGGCATTCTGAAGTATTACGGGCGTCAGTGGAAGGGGGGGGGTTACAAAATGTCTAATGGGCTTGGCCTTCCAACCCTTACCGTGTTAGCCCTGTAGTGGCCTATTTCCCGAATAGGGGTAAATTGGCAAACTCTGACCCAGCGCTGTCCAACGCCAACCAAAAATACACGATTACCACCATATTCCTGAGCCATGTAGGCTGTGTAGAATGTACCCATGGCTCCAGATTAGTAGGTTGTAGTTGAATGATAGTAATCATGAATACAGGCAACTGGGCTTAAAATATTCATTTATACGGCACACCGTTCGCATATTGCTATCCTAATGGCTCAAATTGTTTAACTCGCTAACAAACAACCGTCCTTAGCTTGTGACTCAGGCTTACCCATACGATAGGGACACCTACCGTGTTACCTAGGGAATGAATGCCCGAATCGTGCAAGTCACGGTTGAAACTAGGGGTAGTACATTTGAATTGTCTCTCCGCAAATATTCCGCAACCTTATTGCTGACTGATACCATCGTTAGAATCGTTGTGCAACCACATACCCGAAGGGCTTCGCAAAGGTATGTGGCCATTTTCTGGATAAACCCCCCTCCTGTCACTATTGATGAGATCTGCGCCTACTGAGACAGGCAAGCGATCAGGGCACCCCAGACTCCGCACCCCCGATGGAAAGACCTACATGATTAGACAAGTGGAGAACACTCGCTATGTTGTCCATGACAACGGCCGTTACCAGCCACAGAGATTTTACAATAAATTTTGCTTGTAAATCTACTTTTACTTGGATTGAGAAACATAAGCCATTGACAAACTACATGGGTGACAATAGTGGCCTATTAACTACTCGCGTCAGAAGAACGGGAAACAAGTCGATAGGCCAGGCGGCCAGGCCAGAAAGGGGGGGGAAGGCAAACAGGCAGCAGAGTGGATGGCCAAGCGTGCAGACCAATGCTCTATTTCTTCTTGCTCTCGCAGTCCTGGATGGCCTTGACCACCTCGGCGGCCTGCTCTTTGACGGCCTGCTCCTTGTACCCGGCAATCTCGGAACACTTTTCCTTGATGACGTTGAACGCGGCACCGGCCACAACGGCCTTGGCCATCTCACCAGCCAGGGTGACGGCCTTCTGGGGAAGGGTGCGGCGGTCCAGGGTGACCGGGGGCGCGCCTGGCTGGGCGGCAGGCAGCGTGGAGGCGCTGACCATGACGACGACAGTGGCAATCAGGGCGAGAAGGGTAGCGGTAAGGCGGGTGGAGCACATTGTGGGAGGTGGGGGTGATGGACAGATGGCTGGAAGGTGGGTGGGTGGGTGAGTGCAGAAGTGCGGCAATGGGTGAGGTGGATGGGTTCGTACGGGTGAGGAAGCTGGGCGTCAGCCGTCGTATTTATACGAGTCGAGGATATCGGTAATGATCAGTCATGGTGTCCCGGTCCGTACGGTAGCTGTTCCATCGTGTAGCGTCGCTGTTACTATTGCAAAGATTCGCAATGCCAACACGATCCATAAACCGGTATCCGGAGGCTCTCCTCATCTCTCTGAGCGTTACATTCACTGTGCCCCTTTGTTGCCAACCATGCTGGGAAGTCGAGTATTCTATGCTTCAAAGTGCACCAAGGACAGTGGGAATAAGGAAATGCTTGTACATAAATCTAACCGTCCTAACTAGGAATGGCCTAGCCGGCCACACTGGACCCTACCACTGCCACCCAATGCTGGCTTAGCCACGGCACGGTAGCAGCACGGGACCCCTAACCGGTGCTAGATCGACGAACCCGACCGCGATATTCCATCAAGCCGGCGTACTACTCCCCTAATTTACCTCTCACTCCCTCCCCCTCTCCGACTGAGCATGTAGCTCACGACTCACGGGTCGGCTGGCTTCACTTGACCTTGGCAACCACGGCCGGAGGTGGTGAATCACCCTTGACAAACAGTTTAAAATGGAGGCCAGCGTTCAGCTGGCGACATCATAATATACCATGCCCAACTGTACGGAGGGAGGCTGCTGCGCCTCTTCGGATAACCGCCATGTTTTCCCGGGTTTCCCATAGCACCACAAGACGTATCGATGCAGGCCACGACATCGCAGTCATGGCACGGCCTAACGCACATGCGGCACGTATCAACAAGTACCTGTAGGCTAAACCAGCCAGACGGAGGCCACCCTTCCCTCCGGGTTAAACCTTAGAGGGGAGGTAGGTGAACCCTTGGTCCAGGAATTGAAGGAGGAGTGGTCTGCCCATCTCCTCAAGGCCACCAAACAGAGGAGTTACAGACCTATGGGTATGTCTAGAGGATACCCTGCCGGTTCGATTATTTACTTGCCTGTGCGATTGCTGGTCTGCGCCCAAGGTAACTCAGGTTTCGCGAAGGAGACGGTATACTGGCGAAACTGTGCTACCCCTTCGACTATGCTCGCCAGAAAGCCATGCGGGAGCAGTTTGGTAGGCCATTGTATCCACGGGCTAGTCCACCATGACATTGCCACGATGGAGCTACTTGCCGGCAGGGGTCTATAGGTACACTGTCCATAGCGTAAGATCAAGTAGGGATGCGGGTGATTATTGATGGTGACTAGAGAACAATGTGGCTGCGAACTACAGCGGTAGTTCAACCTTAGAGCTACACAATCCAATGCCAACTCCTCAAGAAAGCCGACTCTAAGTTGGAGGTACGCCACGGCTCATACATGGGCCATTGACACATGGAAGGAGGGGGGGAGGGGCAAATTGGCCATTCCTACTCCAGCTCTCTAGCATAAGTGAACAGCAGCGAGTTTATTTAGCCCTTCGTTGACATGGTAGGGTCGCTTTGAGTGCACAAACTGGGGCCAACATTGCCTGCTCCTTGGACTCTCACTTGCGAATCGATCTCTAAACCCAACTTCAGTCGGGTCGGTAAGCGGTATGGAGTAGTTAGGTTTGTGCGAATACCCCTCTGTCCTCCAATATGCCAGGCAGACAGACAACCGTACCATAGGCCAACTGCGAAGACGAGTGGGCTCAACCGACCAAGGGCCAATACGTCTATCGGGGCTACTAGAATCCGATGTGACCATGGGCGGTGTTTAGGCGCTTGGTGACGGTGAGCTCGCCGAGGTCGACGGCGGTCAGTACCAGCAGGGCAACGAGATCGTCAGACGGGCCCTTGGTCGGTAGGTACACCTTGAGCGGCTGCGGGCCACCGGTGAAGGCACAGGTTTCGTAGTCGGCCACCAGGACACCGGGGGCATCATGGTCCGCTACTGCGGGGTCGGCCACTTGCTTCTCCTCGTCGGTCTCCGGCAACTGGTAACACTTGAGGTGCACCGCGGGGTATCGGACGTTGCGCCACTGGTACCGTACCCCGCCGTAGCCGAAGGTGTAGCGGCCCAGGTGGAACCCGCACTGGTTGACGACCTGTACACTCTGGTCGGACTCCGCGGCTGACTGGGTGTCACTGGTGGGAAGTTCGGCCTTTTCGTCGCCATAAATGGTCGCATCTTCGTCGAGGTCCAGGCTCACCTGGTCGTCCTGGTTGCCGCGTGGGGAACGGGCTGCGGCGGCCCGGACATAATGACGGTGGCTACCCAGGAAGCCCAGGGCAGTGAGCTCCCAGAGCAGGACCCCAGTGTCGGCGCGGTACAACTGTTTGTAGGCACCTAGGGCCCCCGTCGAACGCTTATGGTACACCTCCTGGCCTGTCTCGTCCAGGATGGTCTTGTTGCGCCCTATTTTCTGGTCCGCGCGGACGCTGTAAACGCGGGGGTAGTCTGGCGGTGAATACGCAACATGTGGGGGGGAAGATAGGGGTAGCAGGCGGTACGCGAGTTGGTAACGGGGCGCAGGCTTGGCAGGCTGCCTTCCCTTATGGAGGCCAGTCAGTCGCATCAGATGGCACTTACCGCTCTTCATGACGAACAAGGCTAGACGGCGGGCAGGGCGATAGCTGTACCAGGTCTGTGCGTAGAAAGTTCAGTAGATTGGGAAGCGGACAGTCAAGGTCGTGGTGTGGGCGGGGGGTGTACACACTCGAGGTGGTTGTTTTTTTGGTGCTTGCTTGAACGGCCGGATCGCGGCTTGGCGCCTCATTTATAACACCCACACTCCGTGCGGAACCGCGGCCGGTCCTGGGCAATGCCAAGCAACGGCTTCTGAGGTCCGAAGGCCGCGGAATTTCGCCCCCTTCGGCTCTCTGGCCCTAGGCTTAGCCCGCTATCCTTCAGGTCACCCGATCGTCATTGCTTCTCACGCTTCTAACGCCCTGCAATTAAACACCAGTCTACAGTACGTAACAGTCCTTATGGCATTACTTCCCCAGGCCTTCAAACTCCGCTGCATGTCACACCCGTGGCTATGGCACAGAATCCCGCGTCTTGACAAAGATGTATCTCCCCTCCCCCTTCGCCAGGAATAATAGAAATTTCGGTCGGAAATTTCCAGCCTTGACCGTCTTGTCGGCCCCATACACTCGACTAAAGTCTGTGACGTTGATGGCCAAGATGCTCTTTATAAACGACCTCATGAAGGGAACGAAGACGGCCATACCGGCCCTGGCCGTGCGTCTCAGGTGGAGGTCAGCCAATGCTGGAATTCGGTAAAGAACAATTGTAACGATCTAACCGAAGGGATCCTCCCCCTCTCAAAAATAAAGCTGCGATATGCATACTTCTCTTTAGAACCTCCAGAACGTCGAGGGTGCTGCGGTCCGCCCTGACCAGGTCGAGAATAGTCGCAAGGCACTATCGTGGTAGGGTTTATGACAGGACGTGGCGGGGTAAACTACTGCGTTCGGTTCAGCGTTTTGTCATGACAAGCGTTTACGTGGTTAGGTTTACCCTGACCGGTTTGCTTATGTTGCGATTTAAAGCTACAATATGGTATATATGGTTTGGTCAATCCATGAGGGACAAGCCTCCAAATCTTTATTATGCCACCGTCATATCATCAACGCTTTTTCAATATAGATAGGTCTAGAGTGATCTCCGAAAACGACCTTTTGTACGCCACAGCGTACCGATGACAACCTACGAACACATATCCTTATGATTTCTTGGCTTGTCACTTTATCCTGTTATTAACGCGCTACTCCATTAAGAGTCATATTAGTACCCTTAACGGGACCTTTTGTACCCTTATCTCTACCATCTTGACAGCCCGTCAACCACCACAGTAATTACTCACTCTTTTCTATGCTTTCAACAAGCCACGAACCGATGAGGACCTCATACCAGAAGCACTCCCGCCGTTTATAAGGCGTTTCGTCGGCGTCAATAAAAACATCTGTGGTGGTTTTTACTTAATAAATGAGCGCCTGAGGTGGGAAGTAACAAGACAAGATGAAAGTAGGCAGCGAGATACGGTAAAGGAACGAGATGCGTGTAAAACTAGGATAAGAAAAATCTCTATCTTAAAAAGGGGGGCTTGATGCCCTTCCTTATACAAGCCGGTCGTGCTACTAACTGACCAGTTCAGGCCATATAGAGAAAATGATATCCCGTGAGTGGGTCGTTGTGTATGGGGAGCCCTCGTCGGCTCCGGTACTACTGTGCTGCCACAGTGTGCTGGCGGAGGGGTGACTCAGCCGGGGGAGGGGGCTGGACCTCCCACCACACATCAACTACACCACCTCGCATCTGGCTTATTGTTTATCTTGAGAGAAATCATTTAATTTTACCACAGTTAAGAAACCTAGATGTGGTAGTAGAGACCCTGAGGGTTACTTTGTTGCAATCGGTGCGTGTTTATATAAAAATCAAGCTAAACTATCGGTAGTTGGGTTCGTTGGCTTTTATAGACGGGAAATGTATGGGAGGATGGGTCTTGGTCTGGGGTTCGGTGGTTAGTCATGAAGGGTTTTGTATGTCGCTTGGTTCGTCCAATCGCTAGTGCTACGGAGGTCGAAGTCGTTCCTGCAAGGAATTATCGTGGCTTGCAGGGTTTCTGCGGACGTCGGCTTTTGGATGCCGATACTAGGAAACCATCATTTTACCAAGAGATGACAGAAGGTTCCCCGGTTGCAATGTGCAGGATTTTTTGGGGGCGCTTAAAGAAGAGGTATGTTGAGGTCGAGGAAAAATAGGGGGGATAGCAAGCACTTTTAGTAAAAGCATTAGGAGCATGTATAGGTAGGACCCCTCAGGAATATCTGTACAGTCGTGACTAGGCTAGTAACCCGCCTTGGTAATCGCGGGTGGATTCCTTGTTTTGGCTTTTAGCCCTGTGGGTGGTTGAATGCGGAATGGTGAAATTTCCATCTATAGTCCTACAGATAAGTAGGCTATCGCGGGTCGATGGAAGTGCTAGGCGGGGGTAAGAGTAGCTGACCTTCACCCCGAATGACAAGGGGGCGGGCCCTTATGTGGCGGGCGGTTTGAGCAGTATGGAAGACGACCAGGTCGGGTTTGGAGTAGAAAGGAGAAGTAACCGAAGTGTGTAGTCTCCGGTAGTTATGGTAGCCCCATGGGCTGCAATAATCACACTTGTCTCAGAAGGGGCACCCTCCTTCGACAGTCGGTTGGGTATTTGTGAGGACATTTCCACGCCGTGGTACACCACCAGCGCCCGTCGCGACGCGGGGTTAGAAATGTTTAGCAACCCACTGAGCCTTTCCACCACTAATTGGCGCCGATGGACATAATCTCCCCAACCGCTAAGGTTGCCGCCGCTTGAGTGCCCCAGAACCACGATCGATGAATCAAAGGCACCAGCTAGGGAGGATTTTTATTGGCTACTGGAGACTGGGCAACAGGTCGGGAGCGAAGTCCACTGGGGTGACTGTCCCTTTGGTCGCAGCTCGGACAATGCCCACCATTAGGTTTGCCGTGGCACTTCAATCCTTCCGGATAAATCCTGATTGTGAGTGCGTGGGAGGGTAAGAATGCGTGCGGACTTGGTGGTTCTGGCTACATTTCAGGCCAGGATAGCTCCTTGACTGCACCTATGAAGTTGATCTACTGCTGGGGACTAGTTTACCAACCGCGCGAATAATTGGTCGCCAGCGACTCCTACGTTTACTGGTATTACCATCTACGGCATGCATTTCACACCGTCCAATGATTGTTCGCACCACCTGCAAGGCAGTCTTCCGAGGGCCCCTGGCGACTGCGAAGTAGTACATCTCGGTAGCCAGTGACGCCATATTTCACACGGAATTCTCAAAGAAAGAAAAACATTTTAAGAATGCTAGTTTGTCTTTAGGGCAGTAGCGACGTAGTATGCGCACGGCAGGTGAGCCAACTTAACTGATTCTGGACTGCTGAAATCTTGGAGGGGGGGCACAACGGACCCCCATACGGCATAGATTATCCATATTCCTATGTGTATATAGGGCGGGTTGGTTGTTTTTTTCAACGTGATGCACTCCCTGGCCTATTAGACTATCCGACCTAGCCACTTTCACTCGCGTTATATAGCTAGCAGTATTCAAATCTTTCGACATCTTCATCACTTCGGCGCTATTCTTTTCGAAACCCGACTAACTACTATAGCTCACCCTCTTGTCCTCATATTATCTGCTGGCGGTTGCAATATCCACCTTAGTTTTTCAATTGGCTTGAGCTGCTCTCCTAAACTTAATCTCTTCCCTAAGGCCTACCATAGGGGTAGCGGTATGACCACTCTTATCCCAGCTACCAATTCTCTCGTTCAGGGCGACAGTGGGCCCTTCGGTCTAGGGCGGTTACCGGGCGAAGTCCTGAAGCGGATTATTTCTCACTGCCATCCTGAGGCCGCGACCCAGCTCCTGGCCACTAGTCGCCAGTTGCGTGAGATTGTAGCGACTTTGCCAGCAGTGATGGATCGCATCGTAAGTGCCACTTTGGCGTAAACGGTTACTCGATTGCCCGTGTCCCGGGGATTAGATTTGGGCCCTGGCTACCCAGCCTACACCTGTATAGCACTTTAGGACTGACTTAGGTTAATTATTTAGGCGCACAAGTGCATTCTGACAGCTCGTCGCTCACCATTGTCACGTGTTACGTATTCCCATCGGTTTGCTTTACATACCCTGGTTTACCGTGTTCCCCCCTCCTAGGCGCTGGCGTATGTACGCTGGTCCTGGGACGATCCCGAGAGGAAACTCAGTACGCCTGCTCCTTCGCCAGCGATCCAGATGGCCCTCCTACCTTCGCACTATTCAGCGGGAGCCAGGCTCCGCCTTGCATGTCACCGGCGCTTGGCCGAGCCTCTTGGGTTTGCAGGTACCGCACGGCGGATGGCCATGCTTCCTTTGCTCGTCAGCGACTTTTATGTCCAACTCGGGCAGGATTTAGAAAGTATGGGGATCTCTCCACTAGGCAACATCTACGCCAGGTCCCTTTACCGGCCGCAACCCGGGACTGTGTCCGCTCTTCATACGCTGGGGGCATTCCTACCGCCAATCGAGGTATCACAAGACGGTTACCTAAAGATAGTGGGTGGCGGGGACTCCCTGGCCTATCGCGATCTGTTCCACGTCAGTCCGCCTCTGGCTGAGCATGTCTCCCGCAGTCTCCACTCCACCCGCGGTCACCTTCGCCGGATCCACACCCGGGTGCGTCGCTTCGCGATTACCTCCCAGCGTTGTCGGCGGGAACTGCGGCTAGCCGACAATCCGATTGCTTATCTTGCTGCCCGGCGGGAAATTGTTGACCTCGCCAAGGTCGTTCGGGGGACGGAAGGCTGGCTGGAAGCCAAGGCTGAGCTACAGCGCCTCATCCCGGTGGAAGACTGGGTGTTGGCCTATAACGTGTGGGAATGGGCGCAGGCATATCGGGAGGCCAATACAGGTGAGGCTGATTTCCGCCGGAAAGCCGAGGCACGCCTGGAGGCGTGGCTTTGTCTTCAATAGTCTCAAAAGCCCGAGCGGATCCTCATGCGCTTCTTGTGCGGAGCTCCGGCCAGGCTAAGGCAGGCGGCCGTCGTCATTCTGGCGGCCCAAGGAAGTCTGGAGGACCTAGCCATATTTGGGCGCTATGAGCACGGGGCGCAGCAGGGGCCGCGATCCCCCAGGGATAGCCTGTGCATGTTAAGGTGGCATTATTCTGACCTGATTGTTGCGGTCGCCTCGCTTGTCAACCGACCCGTTATCGCGGCTGCGTACATGGAGGATGTTTTCCCTCTCATGAATATATTCTTACAGCAGGCATTTCAGCGAGAGGGGCTCGCGGCTGCCCTGGTGACGCTCGACCAGGCCACCAACCTCTACGCGGGTTCGATCGACGAAATGTTACCCCCGGCGCTTCCGCCTGGCGGTGAACTTGATATCTCTATCGATCTGGTTAGCCTTCTGCGGACCGATGGACTGACGTGCTTTGATAAGCCCCAAAGCTACTTTACCTTTGTGCACTATGACCTATAGCCATTAACGACCCGCCTGGTTGTTCAAAGAGCTGGGTTGGTCAACGTCACCCCACCAGCTGGTTAATTCTATCTACGGAACGGTAGCCGTGAACAGACTTGCTGAATCGGCTTAGCCATCCCTTGAGTCGTGCTCAGGACAAGGTTAGACGTGCCGACAGGCCGGGCAAAGCCCACCACGGCCCTGGGCGCTAGGAAAGTCGGGGGGTGACGGCAAAGTACCGGTATACGTAATCGGGGTTGGCGTACCTGGACGGGAAGGTTCTCATTTATCCTGGAAATAAACAACAGCCGCCCTCATACAGAGGCGACGTACGCGGGTAAGTGCTGGGGTTCGCCGAGTCTCTCTTTGGAAGAGTTGCGTAGATATACCACGACCGTTTAGATAGCTGGTACTCCTCTGGGTGAGGCGGCCACAGCCCTCCCCTCTTTCTCACTGCCGGTATCAACATAATCCCCGCGTAAGGTGTGACGACAGGTTCCCACCCCACGTACAGTCCCAGAGCTGGCCCGTGCCGGGTTGTGCGAGGATGCCGGTTTGGTCAGTAACGTAATCCGCGTCGCCAGCCTCTGGATTCCTTCGCTGCTGTACAAGCGCGCTGACGCTTCAAGGTGGGGTTGCCCAAGTGAGGAGCAGGAGACCCCAGGCACAAACACAAGTTCATTAATGGAACTAATCCCGAGCTGCATCGACCCCGGACACGTGTTGGCCCTTCTCCCGAAATCGCGCACAGCGCGTAATCGAAGGCTGCGGCGCAGTTCCCATGCATAGTGGCCGGGTCGCTGCAGGCCGACTCTGCCTCTGTTCGGCAATGGGAACGGTTCGGAGTCTGGGAGGGGGACGGTGGCGCGGAAGGGTTTAGCCTGTTGTAAGTTCAACTCGTGTCACTGGACGTTGCGGGGGCCGGCGGAAGGGTCATGGGGCGGGTTGGCGCATCCTCTCTGTATGCCGCCTGGCCACCCGACCTTCTTCCTCCGGCTGAATAGTAATGGCGAGGTGGGTTTGCAGCTCGCTGCCTGGCCCCCGCGGCATTTCAGCATATACACCTGTACCAAGCCCATGTATGCAACATGGTCGCATTGTCATCCCTGCGGAGCGTATATAAAGTTCCGTCTCTATTTCTTCGACGGTTTAGCCCCCGCTTGAGCTTGCAAACGAATTCGTCCTTTTATACGGCCAGTACGACTGCCACCGGTCGGCTTACCTCGCCTTTGATACCAACCAACACCCACCACCCTGTCGTCATCGGTCACCTGCGTTCAGGCACCACCGGGCTTAGGCTGTTCCCGTCTCCAAACCGCCTCCTTTATCTGCTGCTCCTTAGCTGACCCACTTGCCTTGTTTGCCTCGTTCGTCCCCGGACATTTGCGCCCTCGGTGTACCTTCCACCTACTTGGTCTTTCAGCGACGGGTGTGCGAGCACTCCCACCCTTTCCTTCCATATTCTGGTTGCCATATCCATCTTGGACTTCCCCCCCCCTCTACCTCTACCTCTCCTGGCGACTTGATTCGACCATCCTCCCTTGCGGCTGTCCTCAATTACCGACCGACTGTATCTCGAAACCTACAGCCATCCGCATACTCGGCCTACCAGCATCTCCCCTATTTAATCAGCCTGGGTTCCGCACGCCCTCGGCAACTACTTATTCTCCGTGTTTCCCCCTTCTCTCTTCGCTTGTGATCAGCTGCACACGACGATTACTAACCCTCTTCGCTTCTCGGATCGACAGCTCACCTGCCTTACGTCCTATTCTGCCCACTTTCGAACTCGCCAGGTCCTTTGTGTCTTGCTTTTCTTGCCCACACGCATTCCCTTACGGCCTCCCGGTTCCCCAAGGCTCTACCATCCGCAACATAACTGAGCCCCTGCATCCGGTCACATCGTCCGCGTGCGCGCTCTCTCTCTCTTTTCCCCACCGATACCCAATCGCTATCGCCATGACCGCTCCCACCGCTCCGCCTCCCGGGTTCAAGCTGGAACACCTGACTGCTGACCCAGCTCTGTCGTACTACGTGTACCAGACCCCGCTGGAGCAGAGCTTCTCCGACGACCGCGAGTACCGTCTCATCCGTTTACCCAACCAGTTAGAGGCCCTCATCATTCGGGCCAAGCCCGACGAGGCCATCAAGTCCAGCGCCGCCCTTACAGTTCAGGTGGGCGACTTTGCCGACCCCAAGGACCTGCCCGGTCTGGCTCATTTTTGCGAGCATCTGCTTTTCATGGGTACCGAGAAGTACCCCAAGGAAAACGAATACAGCGAGTACCTGAGCAACAATGGCGGCAATTCCAACGCCTATACCGACATGAACCACACCAACTACCACTTCACTGTCAACTCAGAGTACTTTGAAGGTGCCTTAGACCGGTTCGCCCAGTTCTTCCTGGCCCCGCTCTTCAACCAAGACTGCACCGATCGCGAACTCAAGGCGGTGGACTCGGAACACAAAAAGAATCTGCAAAGAGACGTATGGCGCCAAAACCAACTACTGCGCAGTCTGACTGACCCTGACCACCCCATGTGCAACTTCGGGACGGGCGATATCAAGACCCTTAAGGAGATCCCCGAGCGTAAGGGTATCGACGTCCGGGCTGAGCTGCTCAAGTTCCACCAGACCTACTACTCCGCCAACCTGATGCGCCTGGCCGTCTTTGGGCGCGACAGTCTGGATCAACTCACCGAATGGGTAGTCACCAAGTTTTCCGGCGTGGTCAATAAGGACCGGCCCTACCCCCACTACGACACCCTGCCATGGAAGCCCGAGCACCTCCAGCGTGTCGTTCGCAGCGAGGCCGCCCAGACCTCCCGTTCCCTCACTCTCACTTTCCCACTCAAGGATTTCAAACCGCAGTACTATTGCAACCCCGGCTACTTCGCGGCCTGCCTGGTGGGCCACGAGGGCCACGGGTCGCTTATGTTGTACCTTAAGCAGCGCGGGTGGATCACCAACCTTAGCGCTGGCTGCAGCTATTCAGACGTGTTTGGTTTCGACTTCTTTAACATTGACGTCCAGCTGTCCCCGGAGGGTTTGCGCCATACCGAGGAGATCGTGGCGGCCACCTTCGAGTACCTGCGTCTCCTGCACGACAACCCCATCCCGGAAGACTTCTTTGAACGCATGCGGCACATGAGCCAGATTGAGTTCCGCTACAGTTCCAAGCCGGACGGCGACAAGTACGTCACCCACCTGAGCTCCGAGATGCGCTTTCCTTGGCTCCTCCCGGAGCACCTCCTCTCCGGTACCAACTTGCTACGCGAGTACCGCCCCGACGAGATCCGGGACCTCCTCAGCTACCTGAACCCGGACAATTTCTTTGTGTTTATTCTGGCTAAGGGGCTCAACCTGGTCAACCCGCAGGTCGAGGAACACTACGGGGTTCACTATACCGTGGAGCCCGTGTCGGCCAAACTTCTAGCCCGTCTCAAGGCCATTGACCGGCCCAACCCGGCATTCCATCTCCCACTGCCCAACGACTTCATCCCCCAGAATCTGGCCGTGGACAAGCTCAACCCGGACGGCCCCAAGCAGATCGGGGCCCACCTTCTTCGCGCCGATGGCCGCTCCCGGCTCTGGCACAAGAAGGACGACCGGTTTGGTTTACCGCGCGGCTCAATCAACGTGGTAATCCACAGCCCACTGGCCAACGTGTCCCCGTACCATGCCGTACGCCTGGACCTCCTGCTCACACTCTGGTTCGACGCCATGAACGAGGAGTTGTACAGCGCCGGCGAGGCCGGCATCGGGGTGAGTGGCAACACCACGCCCGACGGGATCTCGCTGCGCATTGCCGGGTTCAACGACAAGTTGCCGTACACCCTGGAGTATGTCCTGACCCAGCTGCGCGACTTTACGGTGGCCTCCGACCGGTTTGAGCTCATGAAGGAGAACCTTGTACGCCGGTACGAGCAGTTTGAATTTTCGTCGGCCCTCAGCCACGCGTCCGGTCACATGGATTATCTGACCCTTGTCAATCTGTGGCGTCCCGAGGAGCGTCTGGCGGCCGCCCGCGTCATCACGATCGAGGACCTGACTGTATTCCACCGCGAATTCCTCCGTCGTCTGTGCCCGGAGGTCCTGGTGTTTGGCAACTTTACCGAGGAGCAGGCCCTGACCGTCAATACCACGGCCCATGCGGTGCTGCGCGCGCCTGGGGACCCCTTCACCGAGACCGAGGGGGCCACCTCGCGATCGATCATTTTGCCGCACGGCGCCCGCCTCATCCGCCAGGACACGCACCCCAACCCCAAGGAGCAGAACGCGGGTATCATTCTGGCCTGCCAAATTGGCATGGAACAGAACTTCGAGCTCCGCGCCCACCTCAAGCTGGCGTCGGACATGATCTTCGAGCCCTTCTTTGACCAGCTGCGGACCAAGGAGGCCTTGGGCTACATTGTTCGGTCCGACGTCCGGACCATCTGCTCAGGGCTCATGTTTTTAGATTTTGTGATCCAGAGCGAGCAGAGCCCCGTCTACCTCGAGGCCCGCATCCTGACCTTCCTGCACAACTATGTGCGACAGGTCGAGGCTATGCCCGCCGAGAAGTTTGAGAAGCACCGCGATGCGCTTGTTAAGGAGATGAGCGAGCCCCCGCGCTCGATCGGCCAAGAGGCCGGCCAGATATTTGCCCGGATCCGGGACAGCACATGGGAGTTTGATCTACGTGCCCGCGATTCGGCTAACCTCCAGCGCCTGACCCAGGCCTCCCTGGTGGCATTCCTCCGCAAGTTCCTCGACCCGGCCTCCCAGCATTTCACCAAGCTGTCGACCCATGTGTTCCCGGCTAAGCACACGATGCTCCCTACGAGCAACCCCGAGTACTACCACCAGACGGCGGAGGCGGATGGCACCACGAATGGGACCGCCCAACCCGGGAGTGGCACCGTCGCCCGCACCACCACCTCCCCTGGCTGCTGCCCTTACACCCTGTCGTTCCTGGGTTTCCACGCCTACCTGGTGCACCACCACACCCGCGTTCCGCCCCAGGATCTCATCGCTGCCCTGCGCGCCACGCCCGTCCGTGACGGCGAGGATGTGGATGCCATGAAGGCCCTCGTGGAGCCGCTGGTCAACAAGTACTATGAGGTCCCTGCCCTGCAGGAAGACAAGCCGAAGAACCCTACTGAGACGGATGGTGCCACGACAGCGATGGACACTGACCAGCCTGACGGGGCCTCTGGCTCCGAATCGGACGGTGAAGACGAGACGGCCGCCAAACCCGCTGCCAAGAAAGTACCCACAGGGCGTGCCGAGGGTATCGCCAAGGTCCTGGCCGATATGGTCTCCGAAAAGGTTATCGGGTCGTTCTTTGATCCGCAGGGTATTCTCACTACCTCGCCGCTGATTCCCCTGCCGGCCCAGGATGCACCGACCGACGGGGCTGATGCCCGAGCATCCGCCATCTATGAGACTTTCTCGCGCCTGCCGTACGAGCCTTATGTGGTCCCCATGGCCGATAACAATTCCCTTATTCTGGACCCCCAGCAGTTCAAGAGCTGCCTCAACCTCACATCGTCGGTCCTGCCATACCTCAACTTCAAGCCCAAGTACTAGAATGTGGTTAGTGTAAGTCCAATATGCCCCCCTTTTTTTCCCTCGCTGACATGCGTGTGGCTCGGGTACCCAAATGTACGTATGTGTTTTTATTTTTCTTTCCTTTTATATACCCATTTCAAATTTCGCTCCACCTGCATCGGAAAATACACCCTTAAAGCAAGCTTACTCGGACGATAACTATTAATTTCATTTAGTTTCCTCCCTTTAGATTACCCTCTCTTATTCACATTCGGTCATCACGGGGCTGTGCCGAAGGCCTCATGGTGGGGGGGGGTGAGGGTAGCCCACACGGTTCATGATCTCCATTGGCGTTAGATATGAGGCATGCAGAGGTTGGCTTCTCTTTCCCACCCACCCCTTACGCTGAAATTGACAGGGGGTTCACTGGGCGGGGCGCCCTGCCGGGGTCGGTAAGCGTGAGATTGGAGCTGCCGCTCCGCCCTGCTAGTTGACAAGCGCATTTATAGCTAAGTTTCCTAGATTTAGGAAAAAGCCATGATCGGTACGGGGTACTAACCAGACGGTAATTTTACCGGCGAGAGGGAGAGGGCACCTAAGGCGGCTGACGTTGCCGATTTTAACTCGTTACGGCGGGAGGGTGCTCAGAAAGGTAGGGTTGGGTAGGAAGCATTTGCCGGACCGAGGGGATAAGGGGGGTTTGAAGTGTCGTACACGGGTGGACCGCTACGGGCGGAACAATCCGTCATCCGGTTTCACCCTATTCCTTGTCACCAAAGGCGGGGAGGGAGAGGGTTTTGATCTAGGCTAGAGGGGGATGGGTAGGCCAGCCGGGCCAGAGAGGCGGTGGCAGCCGTGCAGGCTCCCTCTGGGCTCCTCCTTCGCTTGTCGGCTCAATGACACCCTGCTCACGGGACCAGTACTCTCTAATGCCGGCCAAGTCGGGTCGTCCAGACCGCCAGGTTGGTCGCTTACTATGCCATGTCACTGGCTGGCCTCGAAGTTCACACTGGGCGGGCCGATGGAATGGACTTTTATTTTTATTTTTTGACCACAAGGCTGTAGTCGTGCCAGCCTAGAACATACCACAGTGCCTATCGTTCAAGCCCCTTCATCAGCCACCCTATCACGCCCATCAAAGTCTAAACCACGCCACTACATACACACACGCATGAATAGCCTGCCGCCATGATTTAGCCTCGAGGCCGCTTTACCTTCTTCCTATGCTGTGCTCTACAGGCCGCCTCGACCATCACTTTTAAGAGAGCCCGCGATACGTTCCCGAGCCAGGATTGTCGGGTGAGTCCAGAGGGACAGATGTATTCCCACCGACTAGGCGCCATCCAGTACGTAATGGCGTATTATTTCGCCTATCCACAAGTCGGGCCTTGCAGCTAACGGCCCGCCCCGGAGGAGTATCTGCTGCCCATAGCAGAGAACATGGTGTATTTACCATCTGTGTGTACCTGAAAAGGTAGTCAGGAACTCGGCACCATACGTTGCATGGCGGGATAAGGGAGCGGAAGAGTGCGGGGACCGTGGATCCGGTATCTCCGTATAGAAATGGCTCTCGTGTCGATGATGCGATCATAGCAGGGGTGGAGGGTACTTGCCACCAGTCCAGAACTCACCACACAATAGCCACGGAAAGGCCAGGGTGGCGACGTTGTGGTACTTTGGGGTCCAGGCTGACGTATCCCGATTTCTTCCCTCTCCCTGTGGTGTTTTCATGTCCCACACGCCGGTACACACGCTCGGACGGGTGCGGGGAAGGGGGAGGCAGTGATGATGGGAAGATCTACAGGTGGGGCCGCCAGTGTATGGACGTGCCCAAGCTGGGTCGAGTCTCTCCTCCTCTCCGCGCCTATTTAACCTGCACGGTACCCCGGGCGTTTAAACCCAACTCACTTCATGTTTCAGAACACCCCGCCCTCGCCTCATATACCACCTTCACCCTGAACCCCCGCCCTCCTTCTCCGCTGCTCCACTGACGCCTCTCTGCCTCAACTAGCCTGCCCTCCCTATCCCCCCATCTTCCCTTATCGCAGTCCCACGCTTCCATCTACGAAGCTTTCTTCACCATATCTTCTCCCCCCCACCCTCCGCGTAGATTCCAATGTCCACTATGCCTGCCCCTCCTCCCGCCAAAATCGCCATTATCGGCTCCGGGGCCGTCGGTTCGACCATCGCCTTTTCGTTGATTATGAACCGCCTGCCGGCCGAAATCATTCTGAGTGATATCGACACCAGACGCGCCGGCGGCGAAGCCCTGGACCTTTCGGATGCGACCTTCGTATCGAGTTCCAGCGTGCGCGTGGCCAAGAACCAACAGGAAGTGGGCCAGTGTGATATCATCGTCATCACGGCCGGCGCCAAGCAGAAGCCCGGAGAGTCGCGTGCCAACCTGATTGACCGCAACTACCATATCATGCAGTCGGTAATTAAGGGAATGCAGCCCATCAACCCGAACGCCAAGATTATCATCGTGGCCAACCCCGTTGAAATCCTGTGCCATATTGCCCAGAAGCTCAGCGGGCTGCCGCGTAACCAGGTGTTTGGGTCGGGGACTTTCTTGGATTCGGCCCGCCTGCGTCTCAGCGTCGCCGAGATGTTGAACGTGCACGAATCGTCCGTCCACTGCTACGTGGTGGGCGAGCATGGTGATAACCAGCTGGTGGCCTGGTCAGCTGGTCGCGTCGGCGGTGCTCCGCTCCTCAACTTTGACCAGTTCAAGAACGCCGACCTAGCCCATATCGCCCACGAGGTGGCCCGTAAGGCCTACGAAATCATTGACCGCAAGGGCGCCACGTACTACGGGATCGGCGCTTGCGTCGCCTCCCTCGCCGAGTCGGTCCTCTACCACTCCCGTCGCGTGTTCCCCATCAGCTGCTACAACCCCGAGTCCGAATGCTACGTGAGCGTCCCCGCCGTGCTCGGTAATGATGGTGTCCAGCATGCCGTCCAGTTGCCCCTGGACGACAAGGAAAAGGCGGCTTTCGACGAGGCCGTCAAGAGCATCAAGTCCATCACCGAGAAGTACAACTAAGGACGGTCAATGCTTTTTTTTGTTGTTGCTGTACGTGTGTGCATAGGTTTTTCCTCCCCTTCCCTTCCCCCTCCTTTATGTCCTCTATGAAGAAATGATCCCCCACTCTCCTTTCCCCTATACTCGTTTCCATCAGGGCCCTATCTCTGTGAATTATTAAAAGATCTCTAGTCAAAAACGATATTATTGTGTTGACGAGGTGCCAGAATGTATCAGTATTCCACTGTTGATGTTTAGTACACACTCACTCACTCTCTCCACCTCCTCTCCCCCCCACTCCATCAACGGAACGGACCGCACCGCCTAGGAAGGTCCATTTTGGTGAAGAGTCACCCTCCTACTCATAGTCAGGCTCAGCACCACTAAGTTTGGACGACCAACTCACCTGACATCTGTCACGACTACTCTTGTTGTATGGCTCGTTCCATTGTTTTCAACTAAAAATACGCCTTGGACATGTGGGCCTCAGGGCCACTTTGAGCCACCCACAGCCAGATCCAAGTGTCGCCTGATTAGAGCGGACAGCTACCTTGGCCTGTACCCTTTACTACTCCCTTTCTAACGCAAGGCACGCATGAGGGGCTGCCCTGCTAATCAGATACACAGCCCCCCCCCACCTCTACCCATGCCGCTGAAACAACTTTGAACAGAGGGGTTTCGGGGGCTCCGGCTACTATCGGTTGCCCCCAACCCAACGGGAGGGTTGCGGCGCTACGTCGCACACGACGGCGGTGGTATGCTGGCCGCGGATTTCCGTCAACTGCCGCGTGAGTGCGCAACCTAGAAAACGTCATCGCCCTGGTGGCCCGCTAATAATCACCTTTTTTTTATCTCTCTCTCGTACCCGCCGCCCTTGGCAGGCATATCACGCACACAGTGAGGTCGCAAACCAAAGCTTCTACTAGCCCTCCTTCCCACCCGCTTATCATTGCATTTTAGCTCGGCGTCCTAGGGCTCTTTCCGTAGACGTACGATACCTTTCACCCTTAGGCCACCTTAACGACGCAATATCAATTGCTATCCCCTTTACGCATTCATACCCGAGTCCAGCCTCGTCATTCTGTTTTTTCACAATTAGCCCCGCGCCTTTTAGGTAGCCTCTGCCTTTTATTTCTCTTACTCTCTCTTTCACGGCAGGCAAAACGACACAGGCGGTTCTATCCTCTGCTATGGTTATCTGACGCTTCCAAGTCGATTCTAAACTCACCCGTTTTACAGTTCCTCGTTTTTAGGGAACCACCTCCCCCCTTCCTTTGTAACCCTCCTACTGCCTCTGAATCTCTCCTGCCTTCAGCCATGAGCATGACTCGCCAGCGGAGCCGGCAGAAGAGCCGGCATAACACCCCCGATGACATTGCGACGCAGGGCAGTGGTAACTCGTCACCCACATTTTCCAGGGTAAGTATCTCCACCCTTAATGCACACCACCCCATTATGAAATTTGCGTGCTCGGGGCCATATTAGAGAGATGCAGTGACACTCCCGTTAGCCAAACGCCCTACCAGAGAGGGCTCTCGGCCCAGGTAGCCGTGCCGATGGGGCAACGTTGGCAGCTTATGGGCGTACATTGGCTGCTCATTCGAAGTGTGGTCAGTCCGTGACCCTGGCTACTCTGCTTTACATTTGCAGCCCACGTGTGCCTCCCCATGGTTAGAGAAGTGGAGCCCAGAAAAACGCCGGTACAGGCCACTCGAGGCTACGGAACAGGCTTGCCCTCCCCCCTCATCCTTACATATCCCGACTCGGTGCCGGCCCACGGTAATCCTCTACTTGGCCCGTTGTCCTGCGACCTTACTTCCACCGTCAATCGTTGTGTCAGCAGCCCATAGGTGATCTGCACTCTCAGATAACCGTGGTCCACCTGATCATTAAGTGATAATGTACTGACCGAACCCCCCTCCCTTGCCTACCCTCCCCCCTATTGACCGTCCCCTTTTATCCTACCCACTCCCTCCAGGGCACCGGCAGTCCCACCAATTCGCGCAGCCCCAGCCTGGCCAACAGGGCCGGGGACAACGGGAAGGCGCCCAAGTGGCAGAATTGGTGGGTGCGCACGCTGTGGACCTTCGTAATGATTGGTAGTTTCTTCGCCATCATTGCGTCGGGCCCCGTATCGGTGATCCTCATGGTGGTGGGCATCCAGACTTGGGTGTTTTCCGAAGTGATTGCGCTCTCCAGCGTGCCGAATCGCGAGCGCAAGCTGCCCTGGGCGCGGGCGCTCAACTGGTACTTTTTGCTAGCCACCAACTACTACCTGTACGGCGAGTCCCTCCTCCACTACTTCAAGCAGTTCGTGCTGATGGACGGCGTTCTCCAGCCGCTGGCCACGCACCACCGGTTTATCTCCTTCAGTTTGTACCTGTTTGGCTTTGTCTGGTTCGTGGCCGGCCTCCGCAAGGGCTTCTACCGATTCCAGTTCACTCAGTTTGCGTGGACCCACATGACCCTGCTGCTGGTCGTGTTCACCAGCCACTGCATCATCAACAACATCTTTGAGGGACTGTTTTGGTTCTTTTTGCCCATCTCCCTCGTTATCACCAACGACATTTTCGCCTACGTGTTTGGATTCTTTTTCGGCCGCACCCCGCTCATCCAGCTTAGCCCCAAGAAGACTGTCGAAGGGTTCCTGGGCGGCTGGGTATCCACCATGGTTTTCGGATTCTTCGCCGCCTCGCTCCTCCGCCGCTTCGCGTACATGTACTGCCCCGTGCGTGACCTCGGGATGAACGCCATCACCGGGGTCGACTGCGAGCCCGATGCCATCTTTCTGCGCCAGCCGCACCATTTCCCCGCCGGCGTGGCCTGGGTCCTCACCCGACTGGCCCACGCCTTGTTTAACACCACCACGCCGATCACCTCCGTCGATATTGCCCCCGTCCAGTGGCATGTGGTGGTCCTGGCGTGTTTCGCGTCCCTCATTGCGCCCTTCGGTGGGTTCTTTGCCAGCGGCCTTAAACGCGCCTTCAAGATTAAGGATTTTGGCCATTCTATCCCGGGCCATGGTGGGATTACCGACCGCATGGACTGTCAATTCATGATGGGCGTGTTTTCGTACCTCTACTGTCAGACCTTTGTCCACGCCCGCGTCGTCGGGGTCGGTACCTTGCTTGAGGCTGCTATCACGAGCCTCACAGTTGATCAGCAGATCGAGTTGTATCGTAATTTGGGACAGTACCTTATCGGCCAGAATGCGCTACCGGTCGAGATGGTACCGCCCATGGTCACCTTGTAGAATTTCTATGATGCTGGGGTTCGAGTCGGACTTGACCTTTTTTTTGTTCTCTTTCTCTCTCTCCCCTATTATTCTGCCAGTGCGACATGAAGCCACACTGGCGTACCCTGATTACATATACCCACCTCCGAGGTTGTTAATTTTCTATTGCTCATGTCCATCACCACCACCGGCACCATCGTCACCTATCTTTGTTTGCTTTGCAGCACTTTAGCCCCGGTTGCCTGTTTCTATAGCCCGCCTTTTTTTGGTACATATTGGGCAACGATTAATGATACAGCTACGACTCAATGTACACAAGTTGGTCCTCGTTAACGAGTAATTTAAAGGATGGAGCTATACATATGAAATGGAGGTGAAACTAGTGTATATGGCATCGGAGGTATCAAAGCCTAACCCGAAATAAAATATATATATAAATATAACATGCAGTATAAAGACTTGCAAGCTGTAGCGTAAAACTTGGTCCAGGACCAAATCCTTTCTCGTAGCACTGTGTGCCCGTTGTTAACTTTCCGTCACTCCCAAATTTTCTAAGTAATAGTGCTTCCGTTTGACTAGGTGCTGGGCGTTTCCTTATATTATCCTATGGACCGTAGTTTCATTAAAGAACACAACTAGATTTTGCCCATCCCCCGCACACCATTTGGTGGACTTGACACTGAAGGGCTCCGGGAGAGGGGAAGCGTGCAGATATATGAGCCCTGGGTTGACCAGTAGATGACTCATCTGGATCTGCTGCACTTCACGTTCCACCGTATGTACCCCCGTTGCGCAGGAGCCTGGGGCGGCATAGCCCCACCACCCGGTACGTTCCCTCCTAGGGATCCACGCTGACCACCAGCAACATCGGCAGACACGCTATCTAATCAGTCACTCGAGTGACTTCATTATAGCCAGTGACTACGCGTGGGATGCCATCCACAGTTGATGATCATACAGCTAGGGTCTGCTACCAATAAGCTACTCGCCAGCCCCCAATCACTAGAGGGGAGTGGTACCATGAGAGCGGCACAGAGTCAACTTTGGTACGCTAGGCTTATCAAACAGCTGGGTGTTCCCAACATATTCAAGTCAGTGACATTAAAGTCTGCGCAATTGCATGGTCTCACCAAGTTTGCCAATTTGAATTAAAGAAAGTAGACGCTGGATTGGGGAACCCATTGTTGTGTAGTATGAGGTTGTTTGAACTTTTTATTGATGGCTTAAATTGACACTAAATTGTGAAACCTCCAGTTCTGATCTTCAAAACCAAAAAGTTACTTCCGAGTGGAACCAGAGCGGCTCTAGTGCTTCGGATAGGTCCCTGGCATTACCTCGGTCTTTTGGGTAGTAGCGGAGTTGGTCTTTCCGCTTACCGGTTTTACGGTTTCCTTTTTCTTCTGGCCGGAGGTATTCAATTTTCCAGGACTCTTGTTGCCAGCTCCTTTGGTAAGTTTACTGGTACTGGCTGCAGCCAAGTCCGCCTTTCTTTGCGGAACCGTTTTGCCGGTATTCAAGTGCCTCTGAACGGCCGGCGGGGTTCCAGCGGGCAGGGCGAGCGTAGCTAGCGGACCGGTAGCAAGAGCCAGGGCGAGGACGAACGACAGACTGAGACGCATGGTGGCGAAGGTGACGTGGGTGGTGGGGAAGGGCAGTAGCTTGCGGAAGCTAAGGGTGACAGGCAGGATGGGTCCTTGACGAGGCGTGTGGGTAGTGACGCTGCAGGGGATATGGGGGTGAAGTTGGCTGGGTGTGAAGAGGAAGCGGTGTGATGCAAGACTGGGAGATAAGTGGTGATGATAGTCAAGTAAGAGGCGAGGGCAGTCAGCCTTATATACTCGTCGTCCGGCCAGACTCTTGGGCGACAGCGTGGCAGCCGGTAAAGTACCAGGCCGCGAGGGAAAATGCCGGGTAAAGCTGACCCCGTCGAGCCGGTCAAGGCCATAGCTTGGGAGGAGAAGCCACGAGCAATACCCTAACGCCTGACCCCACGGTGCCGTCGTAGGGGACCACAAAAGTGATGGTCCCAAGGTCTTTGTTGTAATCGTCCAGAGTGACTGTCATGATTGTTCAGGCCCAGATACTCAGTTCTGCGGAGACCAGGCATTAATGTACATCATCCGACAAAGGACTGGCTCCTCCTCCCTCTCTTTACATGAACGCACACGATATTGAGCGGTGACTCGCATTGTACCGTTCGGTTGGGGACAGAGCAGATACGCCAGGAGGCGGGAAGAAGACCGGCCAAGATGCGAAAGCCCTTGTTGGTTTACTATGGCGTGAAAAAGTATAGGGTGGTTTCCATCCGAAATGCTCCGTCTCCTCCTCCCCCACTTCCGCACCAACAATCTATCCGTCACAAGGGTGGACCGTTAAGTAAACGGCCACGTCAACGTCCCTTTGCTGCGTCGCTCAACGTATTTACGACGCATAGCTTTATTAGTCCCTGTGCTTGCGGGAAGAGAACGTCCACAAGCTGTGGCTATGAAAGACGGCTTGTCATTGCACTACATATAAGCAAACCCCGAACAGTGCCCTATGGTACACCTGCCGACAGGTGAAGGGGCGGGAGGAAACTGGAGGAGAGAAGAGGAGGTCAGGGCACAGTTCCACGAGGCCAAGCATGGTGATAACCAAGACCGCAGCAGCTCTTGGCTCTCAAGACTGTGAACCGCCGCCAGCACGACCTCTCCTGTCTCCTTTCAACTCTATCCCCAGCTACCATCCGCTATAGGTGTCACCCACCTTTCACTGACATGCTACTATACCCCCCCCGATAGCCCACGACCACCAAACCAATCGACATATAATATAATCTACAGGCAATATATTGAAAGAATATCCAACAGCCATGGCAATCATCGAAAAAAAAAACAGTCTTGTCGTATCTTTCATTCCTAGTCTCCCTTCTCTTGGGGACGCCACTAAAACTGATCGTCAAGCTGAGAGATTATATCGGCTGTGCACCATGGGCCGTCTCCTCGCCCCTCCCTCCCCTCATGCATATGGAGGTGAGGGTTGTCATGAATGATCCAACTCTAAGACTCATAAAGACCGCTTTAGATCACAATGATCGCCCGACTGGTCAAAGGAGATGCGGTGAAGTATTAAAGAAGAGGGGAAGGGGAAGGGGAAGGGAGGAGCAGCAAGGACCCTCTTCCCCTCCACCGCTGACGCGTAGCAGGGCTTCCCGAGCCCGAGATGACATCCCTTTCCCCCCCCCAAAAAAAATCGACAGCAACGAAGCTTGCGCACGGAACAGGGCAAGGCCCGAGGTTTGGACCCCGCATGTGCCACACAATCGTGTAAATGTTCGCCAATCGGACACGTACTCGGATTGTGGCCCCTTCGGACCGCGACTCAACTATAATCTAACTACCCGCCGGCTAATCCTCATCTCGGTTAATAGTACTAGAGGGGTAGCCTCGAGAGCATCTGTTACTCATGCCTTCCCCCCCAGTTTCGGCCTTCTTCACGCTGTATCCACCACTTGCAGGTATCCCTTCTCACATCCTTTTCCCCTCCACAGCCAATTCACAACCAAGCCTTAGTGTGCGCAATAGTCAGTATCCTTGACCAATACGATTTGCAATCAACTAGATATCGAGGGGCCAAACGTCTCGAAGAAGCTACAGGGGCGAAGGCACACCTTAGAACCAATCTAGAGGGGGAGGAGGGGCGTACACCAATGGCATAAAATGAAGAGAAAATAATAACCGATATCGGACTGCCTCTGGATTATAATTCACTTCATTTGAAAAATAAAATTAGGGTTACCTATACCCTGCGGATAAAAGCTAGGGTGAGTGGAGGAACTGCCGACTCGCTCACCCCACATGGCTCAAAAAAGACGAACAACAAAAGATGGGGTGCTTAGGAGGAGTTGTTAGCGTTAGCCCGACGAAGCTCCGACGCCGCACGGCGGAGGTCAAAAGCACGAGGCGCACCCGAGCCGGTGGTGGCCGCTGGGGACCCTGTAGCGGCGGCGATGGAGTTCTTAGAGGGGTTAGTGCGAGTAGGGGCACGACGGATGGCGGCAAACACCGAGATGTTATGGCGGGCGCGGGAAATGCTACGAATGTCATCGATAGCAGCTTCCCAGCGGAGGGACCCGCGGGTGACCTGGGGGCGGTGCTGCTGGTCCTCGGCCGACTCTAGACCGAGGCAGTGGCTGAAGTCTGGCGAGAGGCGGATAATGAGACCGACAGGGAGGGACAGGGACCCGATAAACACCGTGGCGGCCCAGTGGCTCAGAGAAAGCGGGACGGTACCAAAGGCCAGACCACCATAGTTGATGATCAGGGCCTGGGTGGCCACCACCACCACCTGGACGAGGAGGAACCCGTAGTCGTGCTGCAGGTTCTGGAATACGTTGAGGGTCTCGTCGATCCGGCGGCAGTTGAGCTCGTTAAAGACCTGGAGGAATACAAAGGAGTTGAACACCATAGTGCGGAGGACGGCCTGGCCGGCGGCGTTGGACGGCAGGTGGAAGACCAGGGGACCCAGGTGGATGAGCAGCAGATTGATGGTGACTTGGAATAGGGCCTGGCCAAAGATCATACGCCACATCTGGAAGTTAATGAGCGACGCGTTACGTGGGGCCGGCATACGCTTGAGGAGGTCGTCGGTGGGGGGTTCGGTGGCGAGGGCCAGGGCGGCCAAGGTGTCCATGATGAGGTTGACCCACAGGAGCTGGACGGCCGTCAGGATGGAGGAATTGTCCTCGCTGGTCACCGCCGAGATGAAGGCCAGCAGCACGGCCGTAATGTTGACGGTGAGCTGGAACTGCAGGAACTTGCGCACGCTGTCATTGACGGCGCGGCCCCAGCGGAGAGCCTTCACAATCGAGTTGAAGTTGTCGTCCATGAGGATGATGTCAGAGGCCTCCTTAGCAACCTCGGTACCGGCAATACCCATGCTGAAGCCCACGTCGGCCATCTTGAGCGCCGGAGCATCGTTGGTCCCGTCACCCGTCATGGCCACCACTTCGCCGGCCTCCTGGAGGAGACGCATCACGATCTGCTTGTCGGTCGGGGAGGAGCGGGCCAACACCTGGAGGCGAGGCATAAGGGCGCGCTGCTGGTCGGGCGACATGGCACGGAACTGCGGACCGGCAATCACAGCGCCACCCCGCTGGTAGATACCGGCGTTGCGGGCGATGGCGCGGGCCGTCTCGACGTTGTCACCAGTGATCATGCGCACAACCACGCCGGCGCTACGGCAGGCCTCCACGGACTCGAGAACGCCGGGACGCAGCGGATCCTGAATGCCGACGATACCCAGGCACACCAGGTTGTGGGTCGGGGCGTCGTCCTCGGGCAAGTTGTTGGCCTCGTCAGCCGAGATCTCACGATAGGCTAGGCAGATGGTGCGCAGGGCATCCTCAGCGTAGCCCGAGATGGTGCGCTCAAACACCGACTTGGCGCGGGCGTCCAGCTCGTGGGTCTCCCCGGCTTTGGTCACGTAGCGGTCACAGCAGCCCAGCACAATCTCGGAGGCACCCTTGCAGTACACGAGGTACGCGTCCTGGTCACCCTTGGCGCGGCGGTTCTTGATCACGGTAGTCATGGTCTTCTTCTCGGAGGCGAACGGGTACACACGGGTCACGTTGGCCTCGTGGCGGATGGGTTCAAAGTCGGAGCCGCACTTCTGGGTGAAGCCCAGCAGGGCCGACTCGGTCTTAGAACCAATGAAGGCGGGCTGGCCCTTCTCGTCCTTGCCCAAAAAGGCGTTGGAGTTGACGGAGACGCCCTCACAGAAGACCTGGAACACGTCCTTAGGCAGGGTGTCGCGGAAGGCCTGAATGTGATGCTGCTCGTGCCCCTCCATGTTGTGCTCCGCCACGTGGGCGCGGACCACGGTCATCTTGTTTTGGGTCAGAGTGCCGGTCTTGTCGGAGCACACAGCGGTGGCGTTACCCATGGTCTCGCAGGCGGACAGCTGGCGGACCAGGTTTTGGTCCTTAAGCATCTGGGTAGTGGCGAAGGCCAGGGCCAGGGTGACGGCCATGGGCAGACCCTCCGGCACGGCCACGACCACGATGGTGATGGCCTGGATAGTGATCTGGATGACCTTGCTGAAAATAGCGGAACCGGAGGGGAAGTCGTTGTGGATGGCGTCGGTGATGAGGAATTTGAGCACCAGGGTCATGAACATGAGCAGGGCGGCGGTCAGGCCAAACTTGGCAATCTGCTCGGCGAGGACGTCCAGCTTCTTCTGCAGCGGGGTCTCGGTGTCCTGATTCTCGCGCAGGGCCATCATCATCTTGCCGTAATACGAGTGGGTGCCCACGGCCACCACGATCATGCGGCCCACGCCCTCCATGACTTTGGCGCCGGACAGGATGAAGCAGTCAGCACCGCTGTCCAGGGTGCCTTTCTTGATGGCGTCCGATTCGCCCGTGGCGCTGGACTCGTCGCACACCAGGTTGTGGCCGCTGAGGTACACGCCGTCGACGGGGATGATATCACCGGGCTCGACCAGCATAACGTCGCCGACCAAAATGTCGTACACGGACAGCTCGACCTCACGGCCGTCGCGGTACACTTTAACTTGGCGATCCTCCTTCTTGGCGTTGAGCTTCTGGAACTGGCGTTCCTTCTGGTAGTCGTTGAGTGCGTTGGTGAAGACCACGACCAGGACGGCGACCTGGATGGCGACGCCCTCGACCCAACCGAGCTTCACTTCCTCGTGGCGCTTCTCGCCGAAGTAGTCGTCATAGACGCCCACGGCGAGCGAAACGGCAGCGGCGATGCTCAGCATGATCAGGGTCTTGTCCTGGAAGGCGGAGTAGACTAAGCTCCAGAAGGTGACTTGCTCGACAGCGGGCAAGCGGTTCTCGCCGTACACGGACTGGCGGGCGGCGAAGGGGCCCTTACGCTTGCCAGCGGAGTCGGACGACAGCGAGCCCAGAAGGGCGGCAGACTCATGGTGGCCCTCACCGGGGGTGGTGTCGGACTCGAAGGACTCGTCGGCAGTGAGACCGGTGGACGGGTTAACGCGCAACTTCTCGCAGAGCCCGTCGGGGCCGCCGAGGTCCTTCAGACCCTCGGGGTCCTTCGGGTCGAGCAGAGCGGTCAGGTCCTCAGGACTGACCCCGAAGGGACCCAGCGAGCGCTGCTCGGACTCACCGACCAGGCGGGTGCGCTGGGATGACGCCGACGAACCATTATGGTGCGGCATGGCGAGCGGGGGAGTGGCTCAGAAAGGGGAAATAATTGATATTGTGGGGGGACTTGCGGGGGGTAGCTGAATAAGTGGGAAAGGTGAGACAGGTGGACAAGTGGGGAAGGGCGGGGTTAGCGCGGGGGAGCGGTGTCAATGGGCGTCTGGAGTCGGTTTTATGGCCAGTGGAGAAAAAAAAAAGCAGACTCGGGGGAGGGCGTCCTGGACCCCCGAGGGAGAGGGAGGTGAGCCGGTCGGACACGGTGACACGCGCAGGGCAGGGGAGAGAGGGCTGGATAAGTCAATATTCGGACCGTGGCGTCCGGGGCAGCTGAAGCACAGGGGTTACACGCGCGGTAAACGAAATAAAAATCTACAGGGCCAGCGTGAAGAGGCAAGGCAGGAGGGAGACAGGGTGCTACAGAAGGGAGGGACAGGGAAACACTGCACCATTCTTTATGGGCCACTGTAGGTCAGTGACGCCGGTCAAAATAAGGCAGGGAAGCGCCAGGGGGAAACACAGGAGGAAGGTGGCGGAGTCGCCCTTAGGCTGCCGTAGGAGCGACGCCCGCAGGCGTTGGCGCTGAGACAAACACGCGCCCCTGCACTTATCCGCCGTCTCCTGCCCTTCGGTCGCGACGCCCGCCTACTACCGCTGCGAGGCTCTAAATACATTGCCGAGGGGAATGCGTAGCTGGCCGCCCTGTACCGCGGCAGCCGAGCCTCTGCAGCCAGCGAAAGAGCATTAATTCTAGACTAGAATAATCACACGCGGTTGTATGCTTAGAAATTTGAATGTCGATGGACAAGATCACCAGGCCTCCTTGATGTCCCGAGATGGCCGACTGGACCGCCGGAGGATCCACGAGTGCTTACCTAGGCCAGGGGAGGAGCGAACTAGCAGGACATGCCAACTAGCGGCGTCCAATAATCCAGGTGGAGGGAAGGGAAAGGTGGCAAAAAACGAACACAATAGATGATATACATACACGATCAACCGGGAGAGCGGAGGGTGGCGGGCTACTTGTCAGTATATAAGCGCTGGACTCGTCGCAGGCGCCGCGGGAGAGGGGGTATGCCGCGCCGGGTTGTGTAAATGCGGGAGGAGGAGGTGGGTGGGGAGATGCGTGCGGCTGTGGGAATCAGGCGCAGCGGGGGAAGGCGTGTGAGGGCTTTTTGCCATCTCCCCCCGTGGAAGGATGACGCCTGGCTGGCAGTCCAGGCGGCCAGTCGCAGCTTCA
The DNA here is from genome assembly GCA_027575765.1 of Tieghemiomyces parasiticus. Lineage (NCBI taxonomy): Eukaryota > Fungi > Kickxellomycota > Dimargaritomycetes > Dimargaritales > Dimargaritaceae > Tieghemiomyces > Tieghemiomyces parasiticus. The sequence continues at coordinate 14,395 of JANBPT010000117.1, read as the reverse complement.
TCGCCGCTGCTTCCACCATCCCCGCCCATCCCAAAAGCGGGAATGGATCAGCCTTCGGTCGGGTGCTTGGGTGATAAGTAGCAGGGGGGAGGAGGAGAGGGCAAAAGGCCGGCACGATGATGGGACGGCCAGAGCAATTCACGTCACAACGTGCACGCATAGTCTCCCTCCCCCACCCCTCCCCCCCCACCCTGCCGTGGCGGTCTCTGAACCTATTGGGGCCGATCAGCAGAGGCCCAATGTTGGCTGCCTATTGTCCTGAAGTCGCCGTCTTACTTGTCAGCGCCAGTCCCGCCGTCATCGATACTCCGATGTATGGGTCGGCAGCGTGGGTGGGACAAAACAGGTTGCCGCTGTGCACACCACCCCACCCTCCCCCCGGCGGTTCTTAAGCCAGGCACATCTGATGCCACAGGTACTCCAGATTGGTTTATGGCTGGCGACGCGTTGCCAGGTGGCACCGAACCTTCCATGACCGCGGGTCCATTGTGGCCACAGGGGTAATAGAGGGGCGGGAGTGGCGGCAGCTTGGAGGTTGGGAAAGGGGCCCACTGCCCAGGCCGCTTGGCGACTGAGTCGGACGGTCGGTAGGCTGCTCTTTCCGCTCTGACGGCACGTCCAACCGCGATAGCCAGCATGGGGCAGCCAGCGCATCCCACCAATGTTGCCATCCTCTCTCCGTCCTCGGCCGTTTAGCACCAAGGCCGCAGAGCGGTCTGGCTTTAGAAGGCGGGGCCGATAGACAAGGCGGTGGATTCACTGCTGCTTCCGTCGCGCTAATCTTTAAATTGCCCCCCTCCTCTCACCTACTCCCCAGTGCCACTTCACACTTCCATTTTCATCTTCTTGAACCCCTTGTGAAGGGATGGTCGGAGTGAACGACGGCAGGTAAACGCTCTCCTGCCGACTCTACGCAGGGCTAATCTTCCCCGCCCAGGGCGGGTTCGCTTGGTCCAGTGGAGGAGGAGAGAGTGGGGAGAAGGTTCCAATCGGAAGCAAATGGGTGGTAATTTATTCGGACCTGTGCATAAACAAGGCAGTGGATTGGGCGAGGCAGTGTGGTAGGCTATCGTGCTGTCAGCATGTCTGCCTGGGCCCTATGCGGCATGGGGGATGGAAACATTCTGCAAGGCCCCAACGGCGCCGGCCTTCAGCCGTCCCTGCCAACCAGCGCCATAGACGAGAGCCGCTACAATGCAGCTACCTTAGCCGGGTAGCATTTTGTCTGCCATAAACTCTAGTACCTTGGCGGCCATTTCATCCATTCAACCTGGGGACATCCATGCCCAGGTAAATCGGTATAAAAGACCCGGCCAAGCGGCTAGGAAACTGAGAACGACGCGGCCAGCTTGGCTGTATGGGGTGAGCGGAGATACCTGTAGGACACCCCGGTCGGCCGCGGTGCGCCGTGCAGAATAGGCTGTCATTGTTTGCAGCTGCCAGCGTCACAGTGATTGTGGGAAGGACTCTCCCCCCTTGGCGTCATAGTTAGCTTTGGTGAATCCTGGTACACAAGTGTACAGGCCATCTCGAGCCTGCCTACTTGCGTTATTTAGGCCAACTATCGATACGGGAGTGTTGATTATATTCAAGGGGGAGGGCAGTGGGGACAATATCAGCCCCATAGACGACAGGCCAAATTTAAACTGCTTGTAATGTCAGAATGTGGCATATGTTTACTATGGTTTGACAAGTTCCTACGCTATAAAGTTGGGTGCCGAACCCTTTCAGTAGTACAGCTTAATGAGTTCGTCACTCACCCCGGATGGCGTCAGAACGCCTAGATCCGTAAATAGTAGTGTGATGAAGGACGGGGGCGTATAGTCGACTTTGGGGTTCCGTTTCGCAATTAACGCCTGCTCGGACTGGGGCGAAACAGCTTCTTCGGGCTCCCTACTCTCCACCATTCCCTCGTCACCCGCACACGTCTGGCCACCCTCGTCGTCGGGCGAGTCGAATGCCAACACCTCCGGGGTATGGGAGGGGAGATCAAACTGGTTAAGCGGGAACAACCGTACAAACTTGTAGCTCTCGGCGACGGCGTAGAACGGTTTCCGGGCGGCGTGGGCGACAATGGACAGCTGATAGGTGCCTATGTGGTTGATGAGGCCGCCATTTTCAACCACGCCTTCGGCACCGACAAGTACAAAATCAACCTTTTCCATCAGGTAGGCAACGGCGCCGTCCAGTACTACTGTACAGGGCACCCCGGCCTCGCGGAGGCGAGCGGCCGTGCGGTACCCGCTGTTGGTCGGCCGGGATTCCGTCACGTACACCCGGAAACGCTGGTTATTGGCAGCGGCGCGGAGGAGGAGGGCCATGATGACGCGGGAGTAGGAGTGGACTAGAATAGTCTGGTACATGAGGAAATGAGGTGGAGGCGGTGGACGACAGAGGTACGATGTGAGGTGGTGAAGTTAGAGTGGCCGTGAGACGAGGTTCCGCGGCTTGCCTGTAGGTATGGATGTCCCTCCGGTTCAGAAAGCCCTATCAATTCCTAGTACTTACCGATCCGTCCCGGATGAACGGCCCGCCGAGCTCGGCGATACTCTCACGGCAGGCACCGGCCTTCTCCACAAACTTGGTCCCCCGATTGATGAGGTTAGCACGGCACTCGTCGAGGTCAGCGTTGGACATGCGGGTAACGGTCTGCATAAACAGGTCGCAGCCGGCGGCCAGCGAGATGGAGTTGCGTGACGAAGCTTTGAGGACCTGGGCGGCGTCGCGGACCATCTCCACAAACTCGGACATCGTGGAGGCTGGCGAACAGAGGGGAGGGGCAGTGGTACCGGGGCCCAGGGTTAGTAACCCCCCGAGGGGAGGGTATTCCTAGGACAAGTGGGAGGGGGGCATGAGTCATGTGTGTGGCCGGTATAGCCGTAGGAAAGCTTGACTCACCTTGATGGCCCTTGATAAACTCCACGAGGGCCTTCACGGCAGCGACCGGCATGGGCAGGTCGGGGTCTTCCGCGAGGAACTGCCGGTAGCTGGTGATAATCGGGGCTGGAGTGAGGAAGCGAGGAGAGGTGGTTGAGGGTTGCGGTGGTGAGCGCTTGGACCTGGGCCATGCTCGACTGAGGAGGCCGTATGCCTCCGCTCATTAAGAGGGCCCGGAGTGGTAACCGAGATGGCAACGCTGCACCAGCACCTACCGGTCTCGGGCATGCTGACGGACGGAGGAAGGTGTAGGAGTGGAGGCGGGAAATATGCATGTAACAGCGACAGGAGTGGTTCTGGTCGGTGGGTTCGGGATGCCTTGACAGGATGGGTGATCAGTTTCAGGGGGGTAATCTCGACGGCCGGGCCTTGCATTGACTTACCGGGTCCAGCGGCCTTCGTTCGCACCGTTGAGGATCCTTTAAGCTGGCACATCGGCAGACTATACGAATTAGAGCCTGCCCATTGAGAGCCACGTGACTAGCGATGCTCACCCAACTTCGCCACCAGCCCTCAACAACACACCGAGGCGCAGGGCAACAGGATGTCCATCATTCGTTATGACTCGACAGCGAATATCGGCCCCATATTTTTTCTCTGGCCTGCAAGACTCCGCTCAGTTCCTCGATTCCTTCTCTGGCTAGAGCTCTCCGATTCAGCCCTCCCCCCCACTTCTCCTCAATACCGGCCGTCGACCCCACCCCGATTACTCTGTACCTATACCCCCCATTGTCTGTTCTATACTCACCCCCGATTCCTCCGACCGCCATGTCCTCTGAAGATCTGATCACGCTTCTACTGAGCACCCTGGACCTCAACGGCACTATCGCCGACACCAAGGGTCTGCGTCTCCCCAACCAGGACGCCGCGGTCGACCAGACGACGGTGCGCGGTGCCTTGTCCAGCCTGCAGAGCCGGCAGATGGTGGACTACAAGCCACTGGAGCGCGAGCATCTCGAGCTGACCGCGGAGGGCCAGGCCTTGGCCACCGACGGGAGCCACGAAGCCAAGGTGTTCAACGCCGTGCCCTCAGGCCCCGAGGGCATCACGGTGGCCGAGCTCCAGCAGCAGCTGGGTCCCGCGGCTAAGATTGGCCAGGGTAAGGCTCTCGCCCACAAATGGCTCCGTTTCGAGCAGGGCCGACTCACCCGGCTAGTCGACACCATCCGCGATGAGACCCAGCTCGACCTCCAAGCCATCGGACGTACGGGGGCGCTTCCCGCCGACCGCAGCCCGACGCTGGTCAAGGAACTCCTGAAGCGCAAGCTGGTCACCAAGATTAAGTCGGTGTCCTATACGGTTGTGAAGGGCCCGGAGTTTGCCCTCACCGTCACTAAACCGGCCACGGACATTACAGCCGACCTACTCCAGAGTGGCGAATGGAAGTCCCGTCCTTTTAAGGCCTACAATTTCGACGCCGTTGGTATCCAGCCGCCCAGCGGGCACCTGCACCCGCTCATGAAGGTGCGCGAGGAGTTCCGCGCCATCTTTTTTGAGATGGGGTTTGTCGAGATGCCCACCAACAAGTTTGTTGAATCGTCCTTCTGGAACTTTGACGCCCTGTTCCAACCCCAGCAGCACCCGGCACGCGACCTCCAGGACACCTTTTTCCTGCGGGATCCGGCGTCCACCTCCACGTTGCCGGCCGACCTGGTCGATAAGGTCTGCGAGGTGCATTCCAAGGGTGGTTATGGGTCTATCGGCTACCGTTATCCGTGGAGCCCCGCCGAGGCCGAAAAGCTACTCTTGCGCACCCATACCACGGCCGTCAGTTCATACATGCTCAGTCTTCTCGCCCGCCAGCAGCCGTTCCAGCCGGCCAAGTATTTTTCGATCGACCGCGTCTTCCGTAACGAAACCCTCGATGCCACGCATCTCGCCGAGTTCCACCAAGTCGAGGGCGTCATTGCCGACCGCAACATTACCCTCGGCGATCTCATTGGCTTCATGAACATCTTTTTCCGCAAGATGGGTATCAACAACCTCCGCTTCAAGCCCGCCTACAACCCTTACACCGAACCGTCCCTCGAGATTTTCTCGTGGCACGAAGGGTTCCAGAAGTGGGTCGAAATTGGTAATTCTGGTATGTTCCGCCCTGAACTTCTCCGGCCCCTCGGCATGGACCCCGATGTTAGGGTGATCGCCTGGGGTCTATCGCTCGAACGGCCCACGATGATCAAGTACGGGATTGATAATATCCGTGAGTTGATGGGTCACAAGGTCGATTTGGGAATGATCCAGTCCAACCCTATCTGCCGGTTGGATAAGAAGATGGGTAAGGAGCTGCTCGAGGAACCCGTGCAGGTCTAGATTGGGACCATCCTTCTAACGTCACGTTGTCGATTCAGTCTTGTTTTTTAAAGCATATCTTGGGTTGGCAAGACTTACACTCTATCACTTTGTTTACTCGCACGGCCGTACCGTCCTGTCGTTCCTTTTTTTCTCTGCATTGACTCCTGCTCTGAAACTATTACTATTAAAATTTAAATTTTTATACCCCACCTACTCTACACTTTGATTGGGAACCCATGCACTCTTATACATACATACATTTTTTTGGTGGAAAGGGAGGGGAAGGGCGACCCGAGGTGATGATTTCTTTTCAGCGAGCCAAACCGAAGACAAAACAAGGGATAGACGGGCCACGTTTGTGCCGAAAAATGCGCTGCGAGTGAAAAGTGGCTATTTGGTCCGGGGACTGGGTCGAAGGACACGGATTGACGACAACTTTCGCCGGAAATTCGGTGTTTTGCCCGGCTCGCCGGCGGCCTTCGAGTGGGACGCTGTCTGGGCCACACCCGCGTATAAATTTCCGAGTTCGGATGGTGTCGTGGCCATCTGAGCACGCAGGTGAATAAAGTCGCGCAAGTCAGTCGACAACCTGGCCGAGTCCTCACCGGCCACCCCCTCATCATTCGGGGCCATTGTCGCCTTCGTCGCCGACTCCCTCACTTCCTTGGAACCCAACCGGCCGTCGGTCAGCTTGATCAAATCCTGCACGGTAAGGCTCTCTCCGGGAGGTATCTCCGTAGGATGCGAGGGCGTAATGCAGGGCAGGTCAACCTCCTTCCTCATCACGGAGTCGACATCGACGGACGAAAAGAAGGCGACCGACAGGGGTAGGTCCTCCATGCCCAACCGATAACTAAACAGCGCGCGGGTCCACAGATTGGCGACTTGGAGAGCCAGGCCAGCGCGGTACCGATCCTCCTCTTTGACGAGGTAGCGGATTTCGTCGTGGATGGTCAGTAGCAGCCGAGCGTCGATGGCGTAGCGAGTGCAGAGATACTTCATGGCCACGATGAGGAGGTGAAGGTAGTCGACCCCGGAAGACTGCACCACCCAATTGATCCGGGAGGTCATGTAGCGCGACTGGGAGACCTGCGGAGTCAGGGTCTCGGTGATGGCACACCCCAGCGTCGGCGTCCGCGGGAGCGCGGTGAGGGCTACGGCCTCGAGACTGTTAAACATGTAGCTTTCACTCCCTCCGCACCACAGTTTGGCCGGGTGGTAGACCGTTGGGCGATGAGCAGTATCGGCTCGCTTCCCCTCCTGTGGTTGGGTTATATCAGGCTTACCCATGCTAGCGGGAGCAGCGGACACGGCGGGTTCCGTCGTGGCCGGGGGCAAAGTGCATGCCGCCGGGGCCGGAAACTGGTGACCCTTGGTAGCCTCGTACAGCTTGCGGGCGGTGCGGTCGGCCTCGGCGGCTGAAGTGGCCGGGTTAAACTTCAGTAGCAACTGGGTGGCGAACCGGACGCCGGCACCGTAAATTCGGCCGTAATTGAAGATTTTGGCGTGATTGCGGCTGATGCCCATGATGCGGGCGGTGTTGGAATGCATATCGGTGCCCGCTGATTTCGTACCTTGTAGGGTCATCCAGCCGAGGGCGGTCCCGCCGTGGAGACCGAACTGGGCGTCACCCATGAGACTAGAGATCCACAACTCCTCGGAGTCCACGTCAGCGCCCACCAGGCTGTACCCGGGAGGGGCGCGCACCATGGCCTTGAGTTCGGACCCGATACGGTTCGGTTTGGCGTTGCTGGCCGTCATCCACGTCGCTTCGACTGCCCGTCGCGTGACGGTACCCATCGGGACGACCTGCGGGAGGATGATGCCCGTTTTGGTGTCGGGGCCGCGGTCAGCCGCGCCCAGTATCGGGGCGTTAGCCGGACGTGGACTGTCCCCATCGTCACCGTCACGGTCCCAGATCACCAGCTGCGACTTGACCCGCTCGCGGCAGCTGATCCAGTAGGAGCACTGGGCACTGAGCTGGAGGGCCTCGCGGGCGATTTCGTATTCCGACGTAAGCAGACCGTTCTCGAATGCACCCACGTACCCCTTGGCCAGTGGGTTTAGACACCGGGCCGTTTCACCGTCGGTATGTGGGATACGGAAGAAGGCGCCGCAGGCGCGGTCGGCCGCCGGGTAAGACTCGTAGTGAGGATCGGCCGGGTCGGTGCTAAACTCGAGCGCCTCGTCATCCATCTCGAGGGCGTCTTCCTTAGGAACCCGGAACGTCCACCCGTAGCGGTCCGAAAAGTAGAGCGGGTACCCGCGCCACTTGAGTCGTAGCAGGTAAGGCGCGATGCGGCACTTGGAGGTGACCCGAATACGGCCCGTGGGTCCGTGCCACAGGGATTTGTACCAAGCCGGCTTACCCGGGAGCCGCTGACGGCTATGCAGTCGGGGTTCGTGGCTCGGGAGGTACTGCCCATCCTTGCCTTTCTTGCCCTGGGTCATACGGACGGGTGCCACGGTCCAGTCGAGATGCCGGAGCCACGGGTCGTCGGCAGGGTCCTGGTCGACGTGGACGAGGGCCTCCTCGGTGAGTTGGAGCAGGCGGGCCTCAATCCGTTCCGATATGGCGGCCAGACAGGCCTCGGCCCGCGCGATAAATTCCTCCCACGCCTCGGTGACGGGTAGGGCGGCACTCTGCATCTCGGTCATGCCGAGGAACGACACCGGGTGCGGGCACCGCCGGCGGAAGGCCGGGAAAAGTTTGCGGTACACGCGGTGGGTGACCTCCACATCTCGGGCGCAGTAGGTGGCCAGCTCTTGGAAGTTTTTGCGGATGGCGTCGTAAGACTGACCGAAGAAGAGATCACGAGGTGCTTTGTCTACGACGATGCCACAATGTAACTTGGCGACCTCCTTAAGACTGTTGGGACTGCCGGCACGGGCCAGCGGGGCTAACCGTTGCATTTGGGTGCGGTCGGCCATCGTTCGACCCCTCGGGCCTGCCGCCTCTAACTTGTGGTAATAGAACCAGTCGACACGCTGTTGGTTACAGAGCCCTCTGGTGGCGGTGTGTAGGCTCATGGTGTCCACATACACGTTGGTTGGTGCGGCCAGCCGGTAGTCGTCCGCCACTCGCACGCGGTCGAACCCGACGTTATGGCCAATGATGAGCCGCGGCTGATCGTCACCTAGCGGGATCAAATGTTCCACCCGGTCGGACTGTTCGAGGAGGTGCGGTGACACCCACAGGTACCACGCCTCGGCCGACGCAGCGGCGGCCAGGACTGCGTACGGACTACACCGAAACATCACCTCAACGTCAAATACCAGAATGGCCTCGCGAGGCCGTTCGACCGGTTCGGGGCGAGCTCCCACCGCGTAACGCACCCACCCGCTCCGATCGCTGACCCATGTCGTTGGCATCGGCGGCAGATCAAAATCGGCCGCTTGCTGGGCGTATCCCAAGTAAGGCTCCGCTACGTTCAGCCCGATGCGTTCAAAGTGCTCCTGGATTGTGGCCCCTTGGAGGGCAGGCAGCTGAAAATCCACTTTGGCAAGTGGTTCTGGCGTGTCGTAAGCAATGCCCTGTCGTTGGAGGTGCCGTTGGGCGAGCGCGATCTGTTCCGGGACTGCCGCGGCATGGCGCCGGTATGGGAATACCGCCCGTTGCAGGTGGTCGGGTAGGAGCTCGATGCCTAGTGGATTGATTCGTAAAGGGGCTGAGGCGGTGGTGGACCGGCTACGGAAGGTAATTTGCAACCATCGCCGGCGGTGCCGCCAGAGACGGTCAGAGAGTAACGTGGTGGATCGTGGAGTCGGAAAGTGTAACATAACTGCAGTTCTGGGGAAATGATGGATGGGCGATGGTTCCAAAGCTTAATGTATAAGTCCATTTGGCTGTAGCCGTACCCTATCTGAAAGACGATGAACCTGACAAAACGACTAGTAGTTGTCGCCTCCGCTCGCTATCTTAATTTTGCTGCTGCATGGATTGCTCGGCTTTTGGGCCTCTGTTTACCCGACTCGTGCTCGCATTGAGTGACGAGAATTGGCCGCCAAATAAACCTAAACTGAAATATCTCAACGGACCATTATTAAAAAGAATAAGCAGTGGACCAAGTCCATTGGTAAAGAAACCAGTGGCCTCAGAATGGTATCACGGATGTACCTGAAATCTCTACCAGGTATCCACTGTCACCTGACTACTGGTACGCCTATGTCGGATGATTAGAGGGCTCACGGAACAGATATTGTGTCCGATGGCGCCGAACGTGGCGATAAAGGGTGAGTTTATGTCGAAAAGGGCCAGGTGTCGAAGTGAAGAGTTTACAAGTATATAGGTACTGCCAAAAAAATTCGGTTTTCTAAAGCTAAACTGTGTTTACCCAATATAGTTGCCATCGCTCTGTACCACTCGGCAAACCCTCTCTATCCAGCTATGATATCAGGCTTTAAGGTCATTTGGCTAGAATTTAACTAGCTTCAATCGCCAGGCGTCCACGGCCGCCTCCACCATGGTGAAATTTTTACCCTTCAGCTGCTGTGGGATACTCTCGAACAGCCAGAAGTCACAGGGGACCAGGTCAGCAGGACTGTAGGGAGGAGTTCAAAGCAGTTTGAGTTTAATGGCGGAAATGTCGGTACAGGCAACTACGGCATAATTTAGCTGTGCATTATTATGGTGAAGCTGCAGGAGAATGGCAGTTCAGACTTCCACGTGCCTTCACCCAGGCCTAAAGAAAGGGCTGCAGCCAGTACTCTATAGAGAGTTTGGTGGAGACCTTGACACCAGGGGGCTTGACATTCAGGTGTAATAGGCCACGCCTGGTGAAGTAAATGGTCAGCGTCACTTTGGGTGTGGTATGACCTTGGTAAGTCTCAGTTGGGACAGGGCCACCCTTAGGATACTACCTCCGGCGACTAGGGCCAGCAGGGGCGATCATAAGGGTACACCCAAGTCTCCTCGCCTGTGACGATGGAGTCCAGCAGGTAGTCACTGGCCCTAATTGAACTCCTCCAGGCACTCAATGGCAAAACGTACCCGCTGGTGGCGCTGGTCATTGGTGAGGTTGTGGGGGGACCCAGCAATTGAAATAGCTGTGCAACCCCAGGTCCCAGTGCAGGACATTGCGCATGGTACTAGGGGAAGTGTGGCAGACCTAGGCCAGCCACCTGTAGATGGTGGAGTGGCTAGGGGCAGCTGAGCCCAGCTTGGAAGTCAAAACATTAAAAATATCATCTGCCTTGCGGCCCTCCAGATAGTAATTATAGATAAGGACCTCCACATCACGCCTGGTTAATTTCGGCGGAGTGGGGGAGGGGGTTTGAAAAGTAGACATGATGGATGGTTTAAAAAGCAAGCTGTGAAGTCAAAAATGGTTCAATCCTGGAGTGGTTTATACCAATCGACTCCGCATCATTGACTCTTCTAGGTTTCATCTGAACCACTGCGATCTGAGACCTCCCGCTTAAAATTATTTGATGATTTTGTGATACCTATATATGGTGTAAGGCGGGATAATTACCAAGACGAGCAAAGTACTTTAGTGGTGAGTTGATGCCCACGGTTGACATCCCCAAGACGTACCGTTTCGAGCGGAACTGGGCGTGAGAAATGTTGCATAACTACCACTGAAGGTCGAGAGAGATAACTTTACTGACATTGAGCAGCATATACAGCAATAGTTTGGGGCGTATATATAGTTTTTGGTGGCAGGGTTATGCTTAGAAACCGGTTATTGATCGACTGGTACGAGGCCTTGACCAACAACCTGGTAGTAGTGACAATTGGCAAGACTAATGACCAGATACGGATGAGCCAGCGGAGCCACCAAGGTAGCCCCGTAGGTTAACCCTACTAGCGACACGGTGTTGATCCCAGCAGGTGGTTTATTAGGTAGTAGAGGACACGTGAGTTACAGATTTAGCATATCAGAAGGGAAAGAGGAAGGCAGGGTCGATATTCCTGGAGAGTGGCCAGAGGCATGATGCCCGTCCAGCCTATGGTGGCACCAGTCGGAATCTCGGGGATTACAGGGGGGATACTACAAGCGAGACTAGGCCAGGGTTGGAACAGGATACAGCTCCAGGTGGGAAGGAACTGCACCGTTTAAGGCCAGCGGCCACCCCAGCCAAGCCCGCTGGTGGGCATGGTGCCACCGCTACCACCGCCGAGCTGGCGCTTGGCCTTTTCGGCGGGCTGGGCAGAGACGGCGACGACGGCCACGATGGCGGCGATGATAGTGAGACGGAAGGAAACCATGGTGTTGACAGGCGGTTGGGAAGCAGGACGGGTTGAGGTGGCGTTGCTGGGCAGTTGGCGGCGAAGGTAATTGGATTGCTGGTTATACTTGAGTGGGCGAACCGCACGACTTTTTATATCCCAGCGGAGACATAGACAGTGGCCCTATTAAGAACACAGGGGCGAGCAGAGTGCGTGAATCCAAGGATAGTCCGAGTGCTCTTGCCCATTAGGGCTGGGCTCACAACCCCATGTTCCATGACAGTTTTGGAGGAGCGTGGTACATCGCCTGGCGTTCACGTAGTATTCCACCATCCAGCTTCCAGCCTTGGGATTGTGGGCTGGACCATACACGCGTGGCTCAAACGTTGGAGTCAATTGACCTGAGGCGGACTGGTGGAAGGATCTACTAGCCTGAATTGGCGCCGATGAGCACTGCGTGGGAAGAGAGGATTGCATTTGAGCCAAGGCGTCCGTTTGGTAAACGACTGGCCACCATGCCACTCACTTTGGCAAGACCCGACGACCACAGCGAGTGCCCCACAGTGCTGCCGGCCTGATCGGCGGCGTGGGGATAGAGCGGTGCGGCATGTGGACCTATTTGAGAAACCGAGATTTGCCGTCACTGTGTACCCTTCCTGGCGACTTCACTGACGCTGTCCACTACAGAATTGTTACCAGGGTGGATACCCTTGCTCCCCAACTGCTGATTGACATGAGTCTCTTTAGTTCTGCTATACTCAGCACCCTGAGGGCCGAGGAGGCCTTCCCAGGATGATGATGGACCCGCTTCTAACGGTTAAACCCAAATTCTCTCTTGGGAGGTGTCTGAGCAGTCCACCCCATAGAATATGGCGCGTGGCCCTCACGAGTGCAATTCGATGCAAGCAATATCGCAATGGCGCGTCTACGCTGGCAGCAATTCCCCTAGTGGCACTGGACAAGATCAGCCCTGCTTTGGGATTGCTGGCGTAGTTACGAACAGGCCGTGGTTGGGATGGGTTTGGGGTAGGGAGCGTACCCCTCCTACTAGACAAGGTGGCTAGAACCCTTACGTAGGCCGGGTAGAGCAATTGGGTAGAGGGTGCACTGATCCTCACCACCTGCACGTAAGGTTAGCAATGTTACGTCAAAGGGTCTCGGCAGCAGCCGAACTCTGGCATGGATGACCGGAAGGCACTTTTGGGTGGGTCGCATGGTCGTTCACTTTATGTGCCTAATCCTCACCACTTGGGTTGGTGGACAAGCCGGTGGAAGGTGTTTGGCTTCCGTGAGGAATCCAGACCTCTTTTACTTCCTGCGTGGGGGGGAAGATTGCCCAAAACCATGGTTCTAGGCAACGCGCGGAGCAATCAATCCCCAGTACAACAATACCAGTTCTGAAACAAGCATAGGACCAAATCAGCACCTTCTACCCTGCCAACTCACCAGCCAGGCCTCTCCCACAAGGCTCCCTGCCTGACTTGGCATTACACTCCCTAGTGAGCTTCATTTCGGGGGAGCTAGCCTGCGGAGCGGGGTCCCTTGATGCCAGCCCTGGTAGCCTTGGACCCTGACTGGGTATACTTTGGCGCGTGGATCCCTTTTCCAACCCTGTTTATAGACAACGACCTGCACAGGTTCTGACATGTTTGCTCGTCCATCGTGTGGGAACCTTCACACCCCTCCCAACCATCATTACGTGAGGGTTCCTGGCCACATAAGGCTCTAATGTGAACCAGGTACCTCGCGAGCCCCTGGCAGTAAAACTTGTTGCAAGCCTAGCAATGTGGCACTGCTCTGGGCAGTGGTGGCCCGCCACGCGTCTCATGTTTACGTCTATTGCTGGCTTGTCTATAGCTACTTGGTCGATCTACTAGGCCACAGCAACTACCCTGGAACCCCCTTCCCTTCCGAATCTTTGTAAAGTTGATTGTGCAGACTGTACTAGGTTCCAAAGGGAATGAGTCCGATCTGATTCCTTATAATTGTTACCTACTGTATACAAAGCTTGGGAACTGGCTAGGGGCCTCCCCACAACCACGGCGTTGGGGGTAGGCTGTCACGATGAGGGGTATTAGGTGGACATGGTAAGGGTAGATGCGACTAGAGGGGGGCTAGGAACAATAGCGTCTGAGAAGGAAACACTAGGCCAGAGCAGGGCATGCCTCAACTGGGTGATCAGTGGGAGTTGATGGCCGCCAAAAGAGCATAGTATGTGTCTCATCATTTCAGTAAAGATACGGGTCATATGCAAAGGCATTTAAAATGTGTAGTCAAAGGTTGTGAAAGACAGCTCCATGTATGAAATCTAGGCGTGCTTCAAACGCTTAACCATCTGCTATACACCATTCCCATATTGGACTATGCCTTGTACCACAGCTTAAACTCCCATGGTTCTATAGTTTCATCTTAGACGCTTGCCAGCACCCAGCCCAAAATATCTGACAAGGGAACTTCAAATATCCGGTCCGCTCCTTTTTGAGCAAGACCAGCACTATTAGAAAGCCCTTGAGGCACTGGTAAACGTAGTATAGGTTGCAACCGTGTATATTGCGTAGTTTTCGAGTTATGTTTGTTTTAGTGATTTTTTTGGAAAACACTTCTTAGCCTTCATGATGCTAAAAAGCACATGAAAAATTGTGGTGCTCAGCCCTAGGTGGAGGTCTTTGGTTAGGCCGTACGCAACAATGGTCTGGGCCCAACGGCAAATCTGGAAGAATATGTCAACAGATGGGATTGTTTACATGAATGTCAAAATGTAAATAGCATGGGATGGGTATGGTGTGGTTATTGATATGGAAAAATAACATAAAATAAAGTTTACCAGATGAATCAAAAAATAGAAAAATAGCTGGCAAGCCCTTGCCTAACTGCGTGGGCTTGCTTTTATACTCATGTGCGGGGAAGGATCTGCATCCCCCTGCATAAGGTGTGTAACCTTAAAACTTTGATCCTAGCTTTCCCCCTAAAGGGATTGGCTAGTGTTTACGTTTT
>JANBPT010001169.1:0-13074 GCA_027575765.1 Tieghemiomyces parasiticus | reverse complement strand
GCAGCCCTACGCGCCTGGGGTTCCAGTTCTTTGATTTGCTTCTGCACGTGGTTGGTCTTGCGACGCGCCTGTTCGATTGTCGTGGCCGCTTGGGACAAACGCTGCTTGGCCTGCTGTAGCTGCTCCATGTAGCCGTTCTCGTGGCCTTCTTCGGCCGACACGCCGGTAGTCAGGGTCTGGATGAGCTCCTCGGTCTGGCGCAGCTGCTGGGCCCGCTCATCGTGCTCTGTGCGTACCGACTCGAATCGTTCATTGAGGTCAGCCACGCGCCGGCGCTTTTCAGCCAGAGCAGTTTCCGTCTGATTAAAATCGGGGTAATGCAGCACCCGCCAGGCAGGAGAGGGGGGAAGGAGAGGAAGGGTGTGAGTGAGTCCATGGGAGCTGAGCGAATAACAGGCGAAGGCTTGCTCCAACTCTAAAAAGCGCTGCACGGTAGGACCTACCTCATTCAGATTGGCCGTGAGTCCGTCCAGGTTCTGTTGCTCCTCCTCGCGGGTGGTCGCCTTGAGATTGCGCTGGGTCTTTCCACGCACCAGATCCTTCGCAAATCGGTCGGCGTTCTGCTGCAGCTCGGCGAACCGGCCACCGGCGGCCACCTTGCTCTGCTTATCGGCCTCAATCAGTTTTATGTCACGTTGTAGGTTAGCCACCTCAGTCTTCAGCGTGGCCAGGCGTCCGGTGAGCTGTTCCCGGCGGTCGAGCTGGGCACGCTGGTCCTGGTCCGATTGGTTCAGCTTCTCGCGGTTCTGTACGTACTCGTGAGCCACCACCAGCCGGGTCAGCCGGTCCACCTCGATTTCCAGTTTCTGGTACTCGAGGAAGGCGCGCTTCTCATTGCGTAGCTTGTCCAGCTTGGGCGTAATCTCTTCGTTTAGGATGGCGGTGATTTCTTCCACCTTCTTCTCCTTCTTGGTCATGGTCTTATGCGCCTTCTCCTTTCGCTCCTCAAACATACGCGTACCGGCCGCTTCCTCGATCATGGATAGGATTTCGGGCGCTTTCATGTTGAGCACCTGAGTAATCTTGCCCTGCATGATGAGGAAATGCGGGTTGTTGACATTCAATTGGACGGACTGGTACAAGTTGGCTACGGCCTGCTCCTGGGCGTTGTGGCCATTGATCATGTACTTGTTCTTGCCGTTGACAAGAATCTGTAACAAGGAAAAGGGGCCGTGGTGGAAAATGAAAACAAAAGGGTGAGTATGCGGGCCAGTTATCGGAGCCGGAGTGGTCGACTGCGGGCGTTGGGGCGAGTGTCGCAGCTGATGGGTTCACCCGTCGACTAACCTGGCGCGTCACCGAAATGTGCGAGCAGTGCTCGTAGCCCATCGGGCTTTTGCTCCGGTCTTCGTTGTTAAAGGTGATGGTCACCGAGGCCTTGGTGATGCCAGCCTGGCCTCGCTTGTACACGAGGTCTTTGAGGTTGTTGGCGCGGACATGGGAGAGGTTCTTGAGGCCTAGCACGAAGCAGATGGCATCGAGGACGTTGGACTTGCCCGACCCATTGAGGCCCGTAATTGCATTGAATTCCGGATCCCATCCCGTGATGTTAGTTCGGGCGGCGTAGGATTTGAAGCCATCGATAATGACTTCCTCGACCCGCATGGCTAGCGATAAATGGACTGCGTGGTTCTATAGGGGAGAAAGGGAGGGTAAGAAGCGCAGGAGAAAAGGTTGAAAAGGACAAGTTGGTATATCAAGGGACAGGAGACAATTTAGGGTTAGCCTACAGAATGTCGCATATGCCAGAAGAGCCCCGTAACCAATGTTGGGTTTGTTGACCTTAGTGGAGGCCAGAGCTGTAACACCTGCCAGCTGAAGAATTGTGAGGACAGGGTGCCAGGGTCAGCTCCCGCAGGTGGTGCCGGCCAAGGCCTAGGGGAGGCGGGATTGCATTCTGGTTACAACCATACATCTCCCGAAGCCACAGCCCTGCCGGCCAGGCTTAAATCATAACATTCTCACTAAGTCACGTGAACCAAAAATTAAAAGGTGACCGTGGCAACCCTCCCTTGCCGCAACGGACTGGATGGCGACCGGGGCGCGAAAGTTACCAGCGTCCAACGTGAGGGGAGGGCAGTGCTGGACGAAGTAAGCTCCTCTGACCGGAGAAGAATAGCAAATTAACCGTGGCGTTGGCAATGGCGAGGTGCGCGGGCGTGGCGTGCGATAGAGTTTGCAGACTATACGGCTCGCAAGGATTAGAAATTCCATCATCCTCCCAGGCTTGACAGAGAGTTACCATCGCCCTGGCTTCGCCGCCTGCTACGAAGGGCCATCAGAAGTGCCACCGTGCAGTATGTTGGTGTGATCGCTTGTCCAGGCATCCTAAAGAGGCAGGTCTAGAGCACAACACTGTATCGACAAGCGGTGATTTCCTCCACAAGTTCCGCCTGTGCATCCCATGGCCTTATTCGCCGATATATTCGGCTGCCTCTTATCCCACCCTTTTAGGCTGCTGGTTGACAGGTAACCGAACGGGTCGGCTGACGTCTACGGCTTCGCCGTTTTTACCCGACCGCCCTCAGGTGTTTAGAAGCCAATATCTCACTTTAGATAGCACCATTAAACCGTAATGGGACTCACATCCGCAGAACTTTATTGGCCACCTTTACCAGCTGACCAAGCTGGCCGCGGGAAGGCTGCGTTTTACCGACCCAGGTCAGGACGTTGAAGGCTGCCGGTCCAACTGCCGATGCCGCAGTCGAAAGCTAAAGGATCTTCCTGCCGCTCCTGTCGCTTGGGTTCGTTATATCCTCACACAAGTGCCTTACCACCCTCCTTGCCGTCTCGCATCTGGTTGGTTTCTGGCATGTTGCTTGCCGCTATTGTGACAGTATGCCACAGGAGAAAATCCGACCCAACGGTGTGTGATATTTCCGCAGCTTCCCCATTTCCTCCAAGTTAGAAGGAGCCTGGGAGCCGTGCCAACACGGTGCCTTGGCATTGGGCCGGGCCGAGGTGGACCGAACTACCTGAGCGATTAAATACGTTTTCAGCCTGGCCTGGCATTGCTCGGCCATATTTAACCACCACTTCGCTCACGTACTGGTCCCCTCTCTACCATCCTTCATTTGGTTCTGGTCCCTGGTTGACTTTGGCCACTGCTGTTACTCCACCTCCCGTGTATTTATGACGTTTGATTTGTCGCATTTCTAGCCCCGGCCTCCATACGCTATGCCCCTCGACAGCTTCGCCAACGACAAGCCCCGGGCCAAGGCGCTGGACGGTATGGATACAATACTCGACCACCCCTTCACCTCGGACAGCCAAGAGCCCCTCGGACCATTCGCTACCCTACCCACGTGCGCTGGCCAAGAGGAGAAGGAAAATATATACGATATGGACACCCTTCTTCCCCGTTCGGGGCCAAATCTTGATAACAAGGCTGCCGCCGTAGCCGACATTTCTGTTCCTTCCATCGGACAAGATTTGCCCCACAAGCCCCGTCGTGGCTTAATCGATCGGTTCCGTCATCGCACCTCTCTTCAAGGTGCGGATGATGAAAACCCGTCAGTCCGAGGGACCGAGCCCAAGCCAGTGGATAGTGAGCCGGCAGGCGAAAAAGATCCCACCATCAGCCTTGCGGGTCTCTTCCGCTTTGCGACCCCTTTCGACTGGTTTCTGATGGGGGTCGGTAGTATCTGCGCCGTGGCCGCTGGGGCCTCTCCGCCCCTCATGACCATCGTGTTCTCCAACACCCTCCAGGGCCTGTCCAGCTACGCCGCCGATAATGCCACCGACCACGACCTTGCCGTCGATAATCTCAACATCGTCATATATGACATGCTTCAATGGTTCGGCATCTTGTCGGGTGCCACTTTTGCCTCCGCGTACCTCGAGGTCTTTTGCTGGTCGTACGCCGGCGAGCGCCAGTGCCGCCGCATGCGCGAGCTGTACTACGAGTCCATCCTGCGTCAGGAAGTCGGGTGGTTCGACACGGTGTCTACGGGCGACCTGACTTCTCGCATCTCCGGCGACGTAAATATCGTCCAGGAAGGCATCTCGTCTAAATTTGGCAGACTGATCCACGACTCGTCTTGTTTCGTTGCCGGTTTCGTCATTGCCTTCTCCAAGGGTTGGCGCCTCGCCCTGGTGCTACTGTCGGCCCTCCCTCTGCTCGTTCTCTGTGGCATTATCATCGGCAAACTCGTCGCGAGCCAGTCGAATCAGGGTCAGGGTAGTTACGGCAAGGCCGGTGGCGTGGCCACGGAGGCCATTTCCGGCATCCGCACTGTTATGGCCTTCGGTGGCCAGGAACGCGAGATTTCCCGCTACGGTAAGCAGGTCGACTTGGCCACCCGGGCCGGAGTCCGTCGTTCGTATATCGCTGGGATCGGCGTTGGTGCCATCATGGGCATCATCTTCCTCACTTATGCGCTTGGTTTCTGGTATTCCATCAAGTTAGCCTCGGAGAACACGCTTACCGGCGCTCAGGCCCTGACCGTATTCTTCGCCTTGATCATTGGTGCCATGACCCTGGGTCAGACTGCACCCGGTATCACCGCGTTGGCTAAAGCCCAAGGTGCGGCCACCAAGGTTTTTGGCCTCATCGCTCGTGTCAGCCTTATCGATCCGCTGGACCACGCCGGTCAGCAATTGGACGCCCCAAAGGGCCGCATCGAGTTCCACAACCTCCGTTTCAGCTACCCGGCCCGCCCGGACGTACCTATCCTTAAGGGCTTCAGCCTCACTGTCGAACCAGGTCAGACCGTGGCCCTGGTTGGCGCCTCGGGTTCAGGCAAGAGCACCGTGGTGTCCCTGCTCGAACGTTTCTATGACCCACAGGACGGCGACATCCTGATCGACGATATCAACATCAAGAGAATCAACGTGCGCAGCCTTCGAAGTCACATCGGTATCGTCAGCCAGGAACCTGTCCTGTTTGGCAAGACCGTTCGCCAGAACATCTTGTGGGGGGCCATGGACGACTACGATGGCACCATCACCGACGCCGACATTGAAAAGGCCTGTCGCGACGCCAACGCCTGGGACTTTATTCAACATCTACAGTACGGCCTTGACACCCCCGTGGGCGAGAAGGGTTCCCTATTGTCCGGGGGCCAAAAGCAGCGCGTGGCCATCGCGCGGGCCATTATCCGCAATCCACGCATCCTCCTGCTCGACGAGGCCACTAGCGCTCTGGACTCCAAATCTGAACGTGTGGTCCAGGACGCTCTCGACCGTGTGGCCCGTAGCCGCACCACGATTGTAATTGCGCACCGGCTATCTACTATCCGTGACTCCGACAAGATCGTTGTAGTACACCTTGGTGAGGTGGTCGAGATGGGAACCCATAACTCACTCCTCGCTGAAAACAAGGTCTACGCCCAACTGGTCCGAGCCCAGGCCCTCAAAAAGCGCGACAACCCTGCCGCGGCCGATCTGGCCTTGTATGAGGACGGTGAGGTACCGCCGCCGTCCGACTCTGATTTTCTTGACAGGCCTCTGGAGAGTAGTTATGCCTCTGGCCAACCCTGGTCCCGTCCCTCCCTGACTTCCTCTGATCGCGTCCTGACGGCCCCCGATGATAGTTCCGGTGTAATTTTAGCTTCAAACAAGCCCGCCGATAAGGACGGCAAAGCCCTTCCCGCCAAGCGCCGCCAGCCGCACAAGTCTGGGGAGGACCCCGTACCTGATGATGAGGAAATCCAGGTCGAACTGGAACGTAAGCGCCTGGTCAAGAACCCCATTCCCTTCCGCCGTCTTGCCCGACTTGCTATGCCGGAGAAATGGTTCATCATTCCAGCTGTCTTCCTAGCTGCCATCGATGGCGCGATCTTGCCCCTCTTCTCCATAGTCTTTACCAAGGTGCTGGTGGTGTTTGGCAACGTGGCCAACCCATATCAGATGCGCACTGACGGAAACCTTTACGCCTGTCTCCTTATCGCCTTTGCGGGAGTGGCCTCCGTGGCAGCCTTTGGCCGCGTCACCCTCTTTGGTGTGGCCGGCGAGCACCTCACCAATAGGGTCCGCATGATGAGCTTCCGCGCAATTGTCAACCAGGACGCAGCTTTCTTTGACGACCGCGCTAACGGCACGGGTATTCTCTGTTCCAAGCTAGCCACCGAGTCGGAGCGCATTAACATTCTGGGCGGGTCCATGGTCGGTGTTATTATCCAGAGCGTGGCCACCTTGGCGATTGGTTTCGCTCTGGCCTTCAGCGGCGGCTGGCAGTTGACCCTGGTCGTCATGGCTTGTCTGCCATTGTCTGTGATTAGCAACATATTCGAAATGAAGGCTATTAGCGGGTTTGACGAAAAGACGAAGAAGGCCTATGACAAAGCCGCCCAGGTCGCTACCGAGACCATCGCCAACCTGCGCACCGTGGCGGCCCTATGCCGTGAGCGCATGTTTATTACCATGTTCCGACAGACCAACGATCAACCCCACCGTGACGCCGTACGGGGCTTTATTATCAATGGCATTGGGTCAGGGTTCTCCCAATCCCAGATGTTCATCATGATGATCGTTTCGTTTTACTACGGTTCGCGTCTGATCATTTGGGGCACGTATACGGTCGAGGAAATGTTTCAGGTATTCAACGCCATCACCTTCGCTGCCCTTGGCCTGGCCCAGGCTGGCCAGACGATCGGGGATGCTAGCAAAGCCAAGGTGGCCGCCCTCAGCTTGTTTGAGCTGGTGGATCGCGTGCCTACCATCGACGCCCGCAGTCTCGAGGGCCGTAACGTGGATTTCTTGGAAGGTACGGTTGATACTCACGAAGTCGATTTCCACTACCCGACCAATGTGGACCTCCAAATTCTTTACAAGATCAACTTTGAGGCCCTACCGGGCCAGACCGTAGCCCTGGTCGGAAACTCCGGCTCGGGCAAGAGTACCATCATCGCCCTCGTCCAGCGCCTCTACGACGTGACCGCCGGCAACCTCAGTGTCGACCGCATGGATGCCCGCGAGTGGAACGTCCAGGGTCTCCGCTCGCACCTGGCCATCGTGGGCCAGGAGCCCGTCCTGTTTGACCTGTCGGTACGGGAGAACATCGCCTACGGCAAACCCGACGCCACCGACGCCGAGGTCGAGGCCGCCGCGCGGTCGGCCAACATTCACGACTTTATCATGAGCCTGCCTGCCGGGTACGACACGGAGGTGGGCGAGCGCGGGGGCAAGCTGTCGGGCGGTCAGAAGCAGCGTCTGGCCATCGCCCGCGCCCTCGTACGCAACCCCAAACTGCTTCTGCTGGACGAGGCCACCAGCGCCCTCGACTCGCAGAGCGAGAAGCTCGTTCAGGAGACCCTCGACCGTGCTGCGCAGGGCCGTACCACCCTGACCATTGCCCACCGCCTGTCGACCATCCAGAACGCCGACATGATTGTTGTGTTTGAAAACGGCCGGATTGTCGAACGTGGTACTCACTTCGACCTCGTCGATCAGCGCGGTCTGTATCACTCACTAGTGAGCGAGCAGAGTTTGGAGGCCCGAACTTAGCCGGTGTATGGCTAGCCGCCGTAAGCTACTTTGGCCTTTGGGACTTGAAAATATCAATTCCTCATTGGCCATCCTATTTACGCTAGTTATTATGTTGGATTTTTTTTCATCATACGATATCACAATGTTGTATTTTCTTTTACTCTCTCTGCCTAATTATTGATCGTGTCCGGGGAAGGCATTCTAAACGTCATCCTTTTTTAAAACAATAATAGGTGAGGAAGGCGTCTTCATCAATTCCTCACGGCATGTTTGACCCAAACTATTCTCCCAATTACATAGGCTATGGCTCCAGCGCCTGGCGATGGCTAGGATCTGTATCTCACCCTTAGTATCTGATGGAAATCGCCCTCCGCTATGCTGCCGACCACTCACTGGGCTTATTGTAAGTTTAGAGCCATGTTTAAAGAAACCGTGTAGGGTTTTGGCCCTAACCTCACTGGCGGTAAACCACCAGGCGAACGGCATACCGCTTGGTTACACCGGTGCCCACGAGCAGCCAGTGACCGCTCCTGCCAGATCGAATCATAGCAGCCACTGTACCGATTATTCGCGCCTTATTGGAGCGCTGACTAACGCCGCTACGCTCCCCGAGCGTATTATAGCTTCCCGAGCTAAGCGATCGGAGTGCAGGTGGTTCGATTGGTACAGGGTTGGTCTTCGAACCAAGTTGACTTGAGTGTCACTGTGTGGGTTGGTCATTACCAACGGTGATACGCAGCGATGCATACTCGCTAGTTAGCCAAGGTCGCTCGCTAGTGGCCTATTCGCGCTGTCGCCTCCGTTTGGGTGTCACGACGACCGTGCCCTATCAGCTACAATGTCAGCCTTTTAAACCTTCGTAGTGAAGCAAGGTTTGTACGACTAACCAGCTACAATGAATATACGTTAGTAAGCCTATGGAAATACTAACGCCGGTCTTTGTTTTTTCCCCTTGGACGATCGAGTATCGTGATCACGGCTGAAAACACGATTCAACTCTCAGCTCGCAAGCTAGTGCGACTCGATGGCATATAAATTGGTTAAGACTGCCTCTTCTTCCTTCCATCGCACATTCGCCATAGTGACCGCCCCTGCTTTGTCTGCACACCTTAACCTTCATTTGCAGCGCCAATTCATAGAGCCGATATTGCGTCTTTCCCTCATACAACTCATTATCACAATGAAGGTGGTCGTCTTTCAAGCGCTGCCTTTATTCGCCATGGCCGTGGCTTGGGCTGTCAAAACGTCAGTTCTTGTGCCTGCGTCAATCAGCGTAGCTAGACGCGTGCGACCAATTGATGCCAGCGGTGCCCAAAATCGGCGCCATCGTCCTGTGGGTAACGCGTACCCCGACAATGAGCGGGGAAGCTCGGGAGTGGTAAGTACCTGGTGTTGAGCGAGGGCCACCATCACTAAAGCTGATAGCTACGGTTCGGTGTAGCAGATTGAGAGTCAAAGACCCCGTGACTTTGGAATGACCAAGGGACGGGTCATGTACCAATAACCGTAGCTAGCCACCCTCTAACCTACTGGCCTACACATTTACCTTGGCAACCACGGTTTCGGTACTTCTACCTAAACTACAGAGCTTACTGGATCCGCTCGCCGGTATCTCCGATACCAGCACCGCCCATTCACGCCCCGATAGCCCCACTCTCGGTTATCCATCACTTACCAAAGGAAACCGGTTATCCGCGCTAATGCAAGGGCTCTCCGTCTATGCGGACTTCGTCGCCAGACAAACAGGGGCACCGGACCGAATGGGATCGGATGCTCTGACCAGCCAAGTGGCCAAAGACCTGGCACCGCATCTCAATACGGAGCTCACCACGCTCGTGCAGCAGGCCGTTTTGGGCATGGGCTGCGATCCGAGTGAGCACCGCCATTACCGACTGGACCACTCAGCCGTTCTGCCGCAGTATATCGATTACCTCGAACTGACATCGGACGAGCGTATTCACTTCTTCCCCCTCCTGGCCGCGATCGGTGCTGGTGATGTTGGCTTTGCCCTAAAGCTTTACCGACTGCTCTACCACTCTGGCGATATCTGGACCCTTATGGTGCGTCAAGCCCTGTCCACAGTCGTTTCAAGGTCCTCCGCGTACCTTTATCCACAACGGGAACGCCAAGTGACGGCCGCAGCGGCCACTCTACGTGAGGGTATACTCTACCTGATCCTTCGCCTGCTTGTCCATAGTAGCCTGGATGTCAGTAACTTCCTCGCCTTTGTGTCGGAGTGCCGGGCTCAGCATGTAGACGAGTTTTACTCCGCAGCCTTGGCGGTCTTCTCTTCGGTCCGTCCGGATATGTCCACCATCATGGTGCGCTTCGTTAGCAAGACCGACAAACTGTTCTACCAAGCGTGGCAGGAATCATTCGATCAGCGGCATCGCCTTCAAAACGATCTTATCAACCTACGTCCGTCGCAAGATAGCGAGCGGTACTTCACACGACTGCCTGTCATGATCGCGGTGACTGTAGGTCCACGATCCAAGGGGACCATCAAGTACGAAGGGAGGTGCCTGCGCCCGAAGGTTCCGATTATCAAATCTAGGACGCAGGTTTTAGGCGTAAAGCAGCAGAAAGCCAAGTGATCCCAGTGTCATCCGGGTTGGAAAGCAGGTGAGGCGGCAGAACATGGTATTGCAAACCCTCTTTCTCTTTTGTTGACTTTTACAACACAGTATAATTTAGCACGACATTCTAGATCATGACGAAAATGGCCATGGCTAGCTCGGCCTTGAGAAAAATAGACCTTTCTTGTGTGCAGCCTTAGCTTCACTGAAGGTTAGGACAGTCCCCTTCTTAAGTAAATTGAAGTGCCATTTTTCCCAACACTAACGCCACAATGACCAGGACGAGCTCCGTAGGCGATATCAAAACTTTGGCGCAATCTCTATTCAAAAGCGTCAGCACGAATACCCGAACGTAGTGTAACAGACGTTGTAGTTGTCACCTAATTTATACGTCTAACTACTTGGTATTGCCACAAGTTCACTACTATACCCACGACACCAACCCTATCTCTCCAACACTCCCCGCGCCAGCCAATTATATGCTACACAGGAAGTATAGCCGGCTGTCTGGCTTCACTTTTTTTTTTTTTAGTTTTCTCTATCTGCCCTAGCATATCAATTTCTACCCAATCAACCGATTTGCCTAAATCTGCCAGACCATGCGAGCCTAGGGCATCCGCGCACAACCCGCATTCACCACTAGAAGACGGTTAAGCTGAATTCTTCTCCTCTAAGCTACCTATTGATAGTATAGCATATCCTTGCCTAGCCGCTTGACATTCACTACCGCCGTTATTCCACCGAACAGCGTCCCCATTCTATTTTCAACCTCGGGATTTCCCCAGCTTGACAATACCATGACCAAGAAACTGAAGCTCAAAGATTCGCTTAGTGCCCTATTGCGCCAAAAAGAACAAGCGGAGATCGCGGCGCGTAAACGGGCCCTGGCAACCGGAACCGGCAAGTCTTCGGAGGCCAAGGCCAATGCTTCGGTTGGTAAGCGCCGCCTACCGCCCTTCCCCTACAGCTTCGGCGACCGGATACTGGCTATCGGTGAAGGTAAGTTGTAACAGTAACCGTGGGCAGTGAGAGTGACTTCGCTCATGGCTCGAGCCGCCACCATAACCTGCTAATTGTACATGCCCCACACAGTCTGTATATTGGATCCATGCTTGCTTTTAGTCCGGACCTAATCCCCGCGTTGCGCATAATCCTACTTAACTCATGTTCGCCGGTCTGCCCCAGGTAATTTCAGTTTCACTCGGGCCGTCGCCCAGGTTCTGGAGGTCGGCTGCGGTATCACGGCCACCAGTTACGATGACGAAGCCGTGGTTCACGAGAAGTACGCCGATGCCGCTGACCATATCCGTGACCTCCATGAGCGGGCGGCCACGGTCATGTACGGGGTAGACGGTACGGCGCTTGAAAAGTGCAAGGCGCTACGCGGCCAGCGCTTCACTCATATCGTCTTCAACTTCCCGCACACGGGGTCGGGCATTAAGGACATGAACGTTAACGTTCTGGGCAACCAAAAGCTGATCCTAGGGTTTCTGACCAGTGCCGCCTCCTTTCTTACCGACCCGGAACGGTTCCCGGACACCGATTTGGTGCCCGGCCAAATTCACATTGCTACCAAAACCGGGATGCCGTATGATCTGTGGCGGGTTCGCGATGTGGCCCACAACACGGGCCAGCTCGTCTGCACCAAGTGCGACCTTTTTTACCCAGATCACTTCCCGGGCTACGAACACCGGCGAACCCTTGGCTTCCAAGAAGGCAGGTCCGTGGCCCAGAACGCCGAGATTACCAAAGCCAAAGCTCGTCTCTACGTGTTTGTGCGTGGCAACTACAGCGAGTACATGAGCGAGAAAAAAGTGGCAGATCGGAAGAACGAACAGCGCCGTAAGCACCAACAAAAGCTCCTGAAGAAGCATGGTCCCCACTCGGAACTAGTGAGCGGGTTGGGTAAACGCAAGTTTGACGGCAAGGATAATTAAGCCAACGATCTGGCTGCACTTACTTTCCTATCTATTGGCATAATTTGTCAAGTTGATGGGCCACTTTTTCGAACTCCTCCCCCCCCGGGGGTATCCGTCCCAATCGTATTTCACCATATCCGACCACTGCACTATAAATCGAAAGCGTTCTGTGGGAACATTCAAAGAAACTACCCGGTGATGGTGGTACATGTAGCCTGCCAACTGGCCTTCGATTTATTCCGCCTTGGTCCGCCAGCTGCGTAGGAGATCTGGTGGCATTACGGACGCTACCTGTATAGGGTTTAGCAGTACTCTTGGTACACTTTCCAGTATTCCTGTAAGTGATGGTTAAAAAAGGGTGCACATAAATCAAAGGGGTGAGGGGGAGGAGGCAAGAATGTCAGCTTGGCAGGGAGATAGTGCAAGCCTAGCGTACCATCCCCACCTCTCAATGCAGGTCCAAAGAGGCACTTTAGCGCTGACTGGGACCTCTTAACCTACCGTATATTCCTCGGGGGTCATTTGGGCCAGGTGGTCGTCAGAAATTTGGTCTAAGGGCACATCTTGCCGGTTGACTGCGCCGAGCAATGCCATCAAGCGTGGAATAGAAATTGGCGAAGGCAAATCAGGTCCATAAGGTAAAAGTAAGGGTTAGTTGGTGGGCCCTGCAAGGTCGGGAACTGACGGGGTTGTCGTACAACTCGGTCGGAATTGGTGTTTAGCGATAAGGTGATGGGATCATGGAATTACCTTTTACCGTGGGCAGCTCGGCATCATCAAAGTCGTCAGTGCCCCCATCATCCGGCTCTTCATCGACTGGTCTTGGAGTAGTACCCGTCCCGGTGGTCTGGGGTGTACCGGCCGGGGTTAATCCGCTAGCTGTACTCATGGCTGCGCTGGGCGTGCCGACGGACGATCCATCAAGATTAAATTTTGTGACTCTAATGTAGCCAGAGTTCGGTGATTTAGATTATGCAGAGTGGTAGGGTAATCCGGGATTAAAGGCTGTTTTTTCTGTGGAGGTTGATCGAATAGAGCCTGTGCATACCGTGAATTCTGCCTGAGAGGTCGGCTCGCTGCACTTACGAATCTTCCCGGCTGAGGGCCGAGTAGAGCAGGGCACTGCCCGGGGTCATCGTCGCCTGGCTGTT
>JANBPT010001168.1:0-13095 GCA_027575765.1 Tieghemiomyces parasiticus | reverse complement strand
TTTCCAGTCGTCCGTTTGTTCCTTGCCAACGCTCCACTGCTTTCCCCTCATTCTCGCCATTACTTTGTTTCGTGAGCCCACCCCACCTCTGGCTACAGCTTGTTCTTATTCCAGTCACAGGTCCCACAAACTGCCTGAGGACATTTATCCTTAATACTGCTTTGTCTGTGCTGTATCCTACGGCCAGGTACCTCTCCGCACCCTCAAGGCTCCCTCTCCTCACATTTTAGGTGACTACCAGCCCCTCTATCTATCAGTTCTACCGTGCTCGCCCACCCGTGCTATATACTAGCTCACGGACCGCTCACACAGACGTATCCGCCCACTCAGCGAGTTCCCACCGGTTTACTGCGAACCTCTTTCTGGCAGGTTCTCTGCGCCCCTTTTGCTCTTGGCTTTGTCTCGCCAGTCTTATTTACCGACCCACGCTATTCCTTAGGATACCCCCTTCGCCCCGGTGTACTCTTGGACTTCGATCCTTCTCCAAATGTGCAACGACGTTAGTCGCTTCTAGGTTGTCGTCCCGTCGTCTATCGATCACTACTATTTTTTTCCCACTGGCTCCCCGCCTGGCTTAGTCAGCATACCCCTCCCGGTCCAACCAATCCCTCGCCATGTCTAATCCCTCAGTCCAACGAGGTTCCGTCTTCGAGACGGACGCTAAGCGCAAATCCCAATTCTCCGAGGCTACCCCGCACGGCCCCCCCGCCAAGGTCAACCACGATCGCTACACCACCGCCGTGCACACCGCTCAAAAGGCAGAGTCAAGCGACGGCAACGATGACGGCGCCGCCCCCAGAAAGCCTGGTCGCAAGCTTATAACCACCGATGCCACCTCCAAACGCACCGCCCAGAACCGTGCTGCCCAGCGCGCCTTTCGCGAGCGTAAGCAGCGCTACGTCGAGGAGCTTGAGGAGAAAGTCAAGGCCCTGGAGCAGAGCAACGTTCACACCGCCGAGCAAAACTCCCAGCTCAAGGTGCTCGTAGAGCGCCTGCGCAACGAGAACTCCCAGCTCAAGGGCGGTGCCTTTACCTTCGATATGACTCTGCCAGCTGCCACCAACTCTACTGCCTCAACAGTCTCCCCTATTACGAGCGGTCCTATACCAGCCGACCTGACCCATCTGCTCAGCCAGATCACATCCAGCCGCGAATTGTCTTTCGGTAACCTGGGCACCTCCAACGCGTTCACCACCTTGCCACTATCCACCTTGGACCCCCAGCAACTGCTGAACGTCACGTCGTCGCCCCCCGCCAGCGGCGCCACCGGGACCTACGGCGCGGTGGCCACCGCTGTACCTCTCGTCGACGGCCAAGCCGACGCTAGCCAGTTTGGCCTCACAAATGCACTCTTCTCGGAGTATCAGCCCCCCAGCGCCCCGATATCGCACCGGTCTTCGGCCAATAACCTCACCGGTGCGGCTGCCGCCATTGGCCCCGCCTCATACACACCTGCCCCGGTCACCACCAGCTCCAGCCCGACCCACGTGGCGGCTACCTACGGGGACGGTGACTTCCTGGGAAACTTGGGCAACCCGTTCACCGCGCTGCCCTTCGCCGACGTGTACGACTTTTCGGCCATCACCATGCTCAACGACCCCAGCCAGCACGGCCACCTGGCCTCGCAGCCGCCATCAGCATCATCGCAAACGGTGCATTCTGTCTACCCGAACTTGTTTAACTTGGACGCCTTCACTGGCGCAGTCAAGGACGGTAGTGGCGCCCCACGCATGTTCTCGCCCACGAGTCCACACCAGCAGGCCTACCCGACCGGCCTGTCGAACTACCTCACCCCGCCTGTTACCGCCGATCACCTAAACAACACGGAGTTCTACAACTGGCTGACCACGCCGTCGTCGACCACGGCCACGCCTGAGAGTATCAACAATAGCAACAGTCAAAACAACCCCATGTTTGCCCCACAGGCCGCGTCCACCCCCGACTACGCCGGCGCCACCCCACCGTCCGCGCCCGCGTCGGCACCATGGTCCAACGACCCTAGCCCGTCGCCATCGCACGTCATCGGCTCCACTCCGGCGTTACAGACTGTTACCAAGCCCAACGTCGCCAGCACCCGGCCATCACCACCGCGACAGGCCCCTATTCTTCTCGACCAGTCGGAAGACCTGTGCAAACCCGCCTGTCGCATGGCCGACTCGGAACTGGACGAACTGTGTCGAGAACTGGAGGTGCACGCGAAGTGCTCCGAGTACAAGAAGATGCGGAAACTCATAGAATCCCAGCAGGCCGCCCGGAAAGGTTTGTCCGTCACGGGTTATTCCCATTGATTCGTTCGTGATGACTGGCGTGTCGTGAAGTCAATTGTGTCGTTAGCTTAGGTACCCAATTTGGGCTCTTCTGGCAACCCTTCCCCCGTTATTTAGGTGTCGAGCCTCGCCCTCCCCCTCCCCACTTCACATCCGCCAGCCTAGCTTCTCCGCCCTGTATGATCCATCTACCTCCCACTTTGGAGTTTACCCACCGCCCAATCTTCCTTGTCCAAACTTTGTCGTATCTCCGGCCCCCTATTTTTCATCCTTCACACCATTCACCAACCTATTTATTTTCGTAGTATGCATTCCTCTTGAGTGTTCTTTTTGTTTTTATGTGTAATTGTATCCTCTATGTCTACAAACCTTCTATCTCACAATTTCTCATCAATCTCATCCCACTAAATATGACACGGCTAGTTATTTATGTTATCTGAGATAAGAGGATTATCAGCGAAGCTTTTCCTTGGCAGATGCCGAGCGTCAGCTTGGTCTGGGTTGCATGTGCGCTGATCGACTCGACCAGAGTGTTACCATGAGGGTCGCAGACCATCAGGTGCACTCCGGTCTCCGGGGTAGGCGATATGTGGCCCCTTAGACACAATCGGGTACTCTGTAATGGAGGATAATGTAGTCGATCATACGCAGGGTCGTCTGTTGACTAGTAACCGGGCCTTGTATGCCGATGTCAGTCGACATGGCTGCCTCGTCGCCAGCAACTGATTCACGGATATGGTCTGCGAGTTCCGCAAACCCCAACTGGTACTCCGCGGCTCGGCGCACATCTGCTACGGCTGCAGGGGACATGGCCTTGATCGGACATAGCGCTTCCAGCAGCGGTTTCAGTGGGGTCTCGCCTGTGTCCATCATATCCGCCTCAGCCTCGCCGTGCGCCGGGTTAAGCCATTCGCTAAATAGACAGAGATGGGCCTCGGCTTCGGTGGCGCTCTGGGAAACCTTATCGTAGAACACCTCCTGGCGTCTGACGTCCTGCAGCTGCTCTTCCTCGATCACCCAAGGCAGGGAGATGGGTAATGGCGGTCGGTGCTCAACCTGCAGTTTCCCGCCCCGCCCTGATTCCCCATCGTGCCCAGTAATCAATGCTATGAAGGGTGTTTCTAAGGCCGGGTACAAGGTTTTGAGGGCGGCGAACCAAAACTCAAACGCCCGGAGAAGCTGCGGACGTAGCTCAGTGAGAAGCCGGGGTTGGTTCGCCAGGGCCAGCGTCAAGATTACATCGTGCATGGCAGACTTCCACGCCGTGATGGTACGTGGCGAGAGGACATGGTCGGATATAACGCCCGGGTTGGCTTGCTCGGCTAGTTGGACGAACCAGGCATGTGTCGGGTCTAGGTCTATGCCGAGACCGTAAATGAGAGGGTACCGTTCGGAAAGGTCCAGACGTGGACCAGTGAGCGTGGGCTCTGTATCGGCCGTGCCCTGGCTTGATCCTTCAGTGGGTTTGGCGGGTGCGGAGGTGGCATACTTTCGATAGTAGCCGGTCAAAGTGCCATCATAGGTCGAAAAGTAGCTCCCAATGGAAGACTCAAGTGCGTTGGCGACTTTGAGCGGGGATTTGGGAGGTAGCTATGCCAGTATGGCAGACATAAGGGCATTCAAAATGAGAAGGGTCTTAGCGTTATTAAAAGTATACCCCGCACTGTCTAGAGACAGCATGGCCAGTTTCTCGATTTGAACTGAGTATTAAGCGACACACTTACGTTCTTGCGAATGTCTTTCGGCACTGACGTGGGCATAATGGCCCGTGGTACTCTCCTACGTTTAAACGCTTTATGAACTCGTGGGCTCGACCGGCCAGGTGTGGGCGGGTTGCGGTCTAGCGCATCTTCAGCGCCAGGTACAGGAGTAGAATAGACTAGAGTCTGTAAACACATGCCCTTTAAGACCAAGACGAATATGTGCTTGGGGTACATAGTGACTGACAATCAGGCTGGGAGGCGATGTTTAAAGTCGATGCAACAATGAGCTAAGTAAAAGGGGGAAATAAAAGTCTAAGGGTTAAACTGGTAAAGGGTTTAAGGGTAAAATATATATATGAGCGCAGCAGCGAAGCCTACTAATTGATATTACGGTTGGGGGGGGGGCAATGCGTTATTTTCTTGACACCAGTCGCCATGTCGGGGACGCAGAGCGGAAGAGAAGGGGATACTGGCAGGATTACCAGCGGCTGAATATAGCTGATGGTTTTGGTGTTATGTGTGGTTGGTCAACCCACGGGTGACATGGTGTTACCTTTCCAGCGGAACCTTCGCCTGTGGCTGTCGCCGGGTAGCCCTGTCGTACTTTGGGGTTCAAGACCTCCCTAGCGTGCGATAGGTGGGTGGTGGCATCGAGACAAAACAGTCACCGCTAATACGCGACAGTAAAGGACGTTGTTGTGGTCCGAAATGAAGGGCAGCAGCCGGGCGAAGACGGGGTGCAGGACGCACTTGCCTCGAGTGGACTATTGTAACTACGCGCAAGCGATATAAATATGTATATAGTTAAACGGGAATATGCGAATTCCAGCGTTGGTGTGGCTACCCGCACATAGGGTGTAGGTATGGTGGTATCTCTTCTCGACATGCCTGTGGGCCATCCTCCCTAGTGAAGAGTGCGGATGACCCGATTGGTAAACCGGCGCTTGTGTTCAATACCGAACTGAGGAAAGGGCCGCTGGGTGTGGTCTAAAGGAAACATGATAGATATACTTTTTTCGTTGTCATACCGCAAGTGCAACCGTCGTGACTGTGCGATTGGGAAAGGGAGCGGATTGGAGGACCTATGGTGGGGGGTGGGTCCGCCCTCTAACGCCCTCATTGGAGGTGTTAAAACCATGCGTCGTTTGTCTTCTCGCCCCTCCCAGCTAGTACCGTAGAGGGCAGCCCGCGATGGCCAGCCCCGGTAGCCACCGACCACCGACCTTGGTACGGTTCGACAATGCTAGTGACTGGCCTATCTGTAGAGTGATATGGGGAGTGGCGCTCTGGGCAGTTTAGGTGCCGGTTTTTGGAGCATAGGAATGGTCACCACGTCATCCAAACAAGACTGAAATAGGTGCTGCATCCCACAAGCATTGAATGGCATGGCAAAATGGGCTGACCAGGTTAATGGCGGTGCTTCCGTGCGTTGGACACGGTTCTGCATCTAGTGCAACCTCTTATCCACGACACAGGAGCCACGGGCGGTATGCGTGGTAGCCCCAAGTCAACCAAGCGCCAGCGGCACCTCACTGTGGTCGACAACCAGGCTCAACAGTAGGAAGCCTTGCTGATTCCAGCTTGAGACGGTACCTAGCCCAAAGGAAGGGTCCGTCCGTTCATGATGGGCTGCGGCCTCCATTCAGTACCAAGGTGACTTTGTGTGCGGCTGGGCCGTGTGGGATCCAGGGGTATGGGCTGTAAGACTGGCGCGCGCGTCTCCATGGCCCAATCCATTTTTCGGGCCGGACAGCAGTTAATAAAGGATGGTGGGCCGTGCCGCCTTTCATCCAGGACATTTGGCCCTATTGGTAGAGGTACCTTTAGGTGATTTTACGACCTAGGGCCACTGTTCCACCAATCCATAGGAACGACAGGCCTCTCCAATGGGGGTGGGGGAGTCGCCTGGTATCTGGTCGATCCACGCGCACTTGACGCGGGTGGCGCATGGCCATCTTACTCCACATCACAGTGGCATGAAAGGGAGGGCAGCCAGGCCGAGTTGCAGAAATGATGTGGATACAGCTGCTAACTGTGATATCTAACCATCGCTTGCTAAGGTAGGTCTGGCCAACGTACATTTCTTGCACTTTTCTCCCTGGGTACATACATAGTGCCGCTGTTTTATACGTGTTCCATGGAAAATATATATATATATACAGGCGTCATTCTGATGGTTACAGTAAATGTGGTGAATTCGGTCGCCGTAAATACCTTCTAACCAGTCCGGTTCGAGTGGTAGCTTTCACGTAATAACCTCACCTGCAGCCGGCTCCGGATTGTGACGTGGCAGCCTGCCCACTATATACCCGAGACTATTGCCATACAGCAGCTCGGTCGTGAGGTGTCTATCTTACGTCGGCGGCAGGCACTGGTGGCCGGTACGCTGTTGGCCACTGACCAGCATTCTACTGAGAGCTAGGGAGGTCACCGCTTTTCAGGGCCATCAAGGGTCGATGGCCGCGCGGCGTGTTGGGTAGCGCTCTTGACCGGGGCTCAGACCGTATGGGTAAGCGCAAGGTCGTCGAGGCCAGCGTGGGGCGCCATATCCGCTACGAGTGGTGCGGTCTAGCAGTGGTGGCGACTATTTCTAGAAGAGGACAATTAAATCGATTCCGGCCCGATCGTCGCTGGGCGGCTCGGTGCGGTCGACCGCCCTTTCGCTCGGCGGGCGACTTGGCTAAGTAGCAGCCCTGGAAAGCCTGTCGCGCACGGTTAGGGACGGTTCAGAACGACCGCAAGGCAAGGCAGTGGAGCGTCCGCCCCTTTCCCAAGCGTAAACTGTTATCTTTCCCTCCCCCACCACTAGGACAGCCGCGCCTGTCCCTCTTCCGCCCACGATTTTTCGGTGGGCTGTGCGGCTTCCCCCCATTCACCCTGTCTATCTCTCACTTTCCTTTCCCCCCCTTTTCCCTCCGCCCAGCCCCTCGCTCCCTCCTCCCACTATTCCCTTCACGTCTGCTCTACTACGCTGGACGCCGCGCTGCTTCGCCGAATATCTATCTCGCGGCTGAGTGTCGTTTACGTGGTCTTGTTCGCTTTTCTTGTTTAACCGTTCGGTCGTGTTCAGTATCTCGTGCTTGTCCCTCAAAGGCTTCGTCACCGCCCGCACCGGTCGCAGCGCACATACCCCCCAACGTGCTTGTAGCCCCTGTCTGGTCTCGCGCGGTATCACGTCGCCCGCGCCGACCGGTTTGCCCTTTTCCGCGCGCCCGAACTTCCGCCGTGTATCTCCTGCCCTGTACATATCGCGACACCCCAAGCGTGCATTTCTTCTGCCGTCCACGATGACCGCGACGGCCACCAACCGATCGGCCGTTCCCTACGACAAGGACCATATATTTCTCCAGAATGGCGTCAAGATCCAAGTGAATGGTAAGTAGGCGACCACCCATACGGATGAGCTCGGTGAGGGCGACCGGAGGACCGCTATCCGTCGCCGGCCTGGTACCCTGGCATGTTCGGCCAGCATTCCGGTCCGCGCAGCCAACGCTTCGTTGCCGACGATGTGGCCTGACAACCGCGGGTGGGCGAGGCGTGAGCCTTGGCGGCAACCACTGACCGCCAGCCTGCTGCTAGACGGTAGCTAGTTAACGCCACCGCCTCCGTTGGTTGCGGGCCCACCGTGGTGTCCCCATTCCTTGTTCTACCCCGCATGAGAGGGCCACCCGCTCAGCGTGCGCTGACGAGAGGATCGCCGTGGTGGGAAGGGTGCGTAGTCAGTACTGGAATTCCGTAGCCGCAGTGTGCCGGAGAACCGCATCACCACGTACATTCCCCAGAGTCAGAGGCATCACATTCCCACCACCCATGTCCCAGGGCTCTGATCATCAAAGTGGCACCCCAGGGGCATCGGCAGGCTGCCCCGCTCCCACATCACCCCTCTCCCCTTGCCGGTCCCGCTCACGAAATTGCCAGTATCCCCCCTCCACGCTTTCCTTTCCTCTCGTCGTCTAACCCCCCCTCTCGTCATCTATCCACGCCGATAACCTTTCCCTCCCCACCACATTATCACCGTTTACAGATCACGTGTATTTGGCCCCTGAGGCCAACAATGAGGCGTTTTATGTAGGCCGTGTAATGCAGTTTACCCGTGCCAACCCTGAAACTCCCGGGACATCAGACGAGGCTACCTCGTCGCCCATGGTGCGGCGCACCTCCCGCCGCAAGTCTGCCGTACCGGCCCCCGCCGCCACGACGTCCCCGGAGAACCTGTTCGCCACGATTGCCTGGTATCAACGTCCCAACGACGGGACGGACGGCCGCTCACGCGGCCAGAACCCGCGGCTGGTGGTTGCCACTATGCACAGCGACATGAACCCGGTCTCCACCATCCGGGGGAAGTGCGTGGTCACCCACACCTGGCACATTCCGGCCGTGTTGCAGTACTACCAGAAGATTTGGCAGCGTCGGGCCACCTTCAAAACCCAGCCCGCCGAGGCGGCGGTCTCCAGCGGGACCTCCACGACTCGCAGCCCGGCCACAGCCCCCGTTCCGACCCGCCGGCGGTCCGCCCGACCGGGTAAGACCCACGGCCCCAATAGCCCGTCGCCGCTGGGCAACGGCGGGGCCGCCGCCGCCATCGCGGCCCGCGGGGGCGACCTGGGTACCCTTACCGCCGAGGAAGCCCTGACTCTATACACCTCTCTCCCGGATCACTTCTATTTCCATCAGCTCTATGACCGTTTCGTAGGGCGCAACCTGGATGTGTTGCCTGTGGAGAAGGTCCGGAACGTGCCTGACCACATTGCACAGGCTCTGCGCGAACGCTATAGTTACATCCTGGTAGAACCTAGTAAGGCCGCCGAGTACACTGACGCCCACCGTTCTTGCCGGGTGTGCCAGAAGTGGTGTGCACCCAGTGAGTCGATGCGGTGTGAAATGTGCCGTCACTACTACCACATGGGCTGTCTGGATCCGCCGCTCGCGGTGAAGCCCGGTAAGGGATACGCCTGGCAGTGCGTGAGCTGCCTTAAGCAACTCGCCCTGGCCCGCCAGCCCCCGACCGAGGACGGTGGCCGGCTACGCACGCGGAACACTCCGCAGCCAAAGCCGTCGTCATCCGGAGCGGGGGCCGCAGTGGCCACAGGTGATCCGCCGGTTGAACACTCCGCCGCGTCGACTACCAGCACCCCAGTCACATCCCATCTCCCAGATCCCCTCTCACCAAGCCCGCACCCGGTGGCGGACGACGGGTTTGGGGTCGCCGTGGACTGCCTTCCTCCCGGTCCGCCCGTTAAGGCGGCAGGCCAATGGCCCTTCCGCTACCTGGGCATCCATGCCAATCTCCAGGACGTGATTGACTATGACGACCGTATCTACCCGCGCGCTGCCAGCCGCCTAGGTCCGCGGTACCAGGCCGTGGTGCCCCCTCTGACCGGTGACGGGGAAATTTCACTGCCCCGCCCGTCCCCGTCCGACATCGCCTCCCACGCCGACCCTGACGAAACCGCCAGCGCCACGGGGTCGGTCGCTGCAGATGAAGCCGCCCCGCCGACTAGTCGCCGCTCCCGTCGGACAACTCGCAAGTCCTCTGCCCAGCCTACCGACGAAGGCGGGAGCGAATCCACCCGCCAGGCCGGCGCCTCCCTCGTGCACCGCGACCTCATCGACCTGGACGCCCATCTCTTCTTCGCCCAGCCGGCTGACCTTCCCGACGACGAACTGGACTCCTACGTGGCCGACTGCCGTGCGTCCGCCCCGCCTTCCCTACAGGCCTCCCTTGAGGTCGTTGATCGCGCCCTGGCCTGCTTACACGCTCACCTCTATCAAGTGGGTCCGGCACTAATCGCGTTCCGCGCCCAGTATAAGTCTTTGGAGGACTTTGGCGTCGCTGTATGGACCGAAGCCGAACAGTCGGCCTTCGAGGCCCAGGTAGCCAAGACCGGGGCTGATATGCCCCCGCTCCACGACGCCGTAGGCCGGGACCACAAGACCCGTCCTCAACTGGTCCGCCATTTTTATATTTGGAAGGGGAGTAAGGTCGGCCGGACGCTCTACGATCGCTACATCGCGGATCATTTCAAACCTTCGCTGAAGGGTATGTTCTGGGGCCAAGGTGAGAAGGGCCCGGTGGGCACCCGCCTTCCGGCCGCCACACCCACCGCCGCTGATTCAGAGGCAACCCCGGCGGATGAATCGGACTTGGATAACCAGCCGCTTACCCCGGCTCACCTGCTCAGTCACCACTCCAAGTGGACCGGCATCTGCGACCCGGAGGCCACGGTGGCCAACCTGCGTGACGAAGGCTGGATTGTAGCCAGTGCGACCCACCAGCGAGCCCACCATCCGACCTGCATCAATTGTGGCAGCGCCCAGGCCGAGCGATGGAAACGGGTCCCGGCTGCTGCCCCGCCAGCCCTTCGTGTGTACCACAATCACGCCCGACTGCCTCTCACAGGTGGAAGGGCCGACCCAGATGTCCTAGCACCACTGACCGCCGAGGTCACTGCCACGCTAGCTGAGAGCCTGGCCGCCCACGCCCCCGCCATCTCTCCCGCGGGACCCACCGGATCACGATCCAACCCCGGCCTGGAGCTTACTCCGACCCTGGTCAGTAGCCACCCGTCTCCGCTGTCGTCCCACCCGACGGTGTCCAACGGACTCCCATTGGCCGCGGCAATGATGTCCGCCAGCGGTGGGGGCGGGTTTGCCGTCCTCCCGGCCCCGCGGCGCCAGCGCCACCAGGCCGACCGTTACCTGTGCGACGTTTGCGGGTACTACTGGCTCAAGTACTGCGCCCTACCTGGTGTGGGCGAGTATGAACGGTTTCTGGTGACCACCACGCTCTTCTCACCGTTGGCCGGGGCCCACTTGCCCCCGCTGCTCAAGCAGTTCGGCCTCGACTTTGACCGCTTGGATGGTCAGCTACTTGACCCCCTTGCCATGGCCCCACTCACCCTATTTACCAGCCTGTACTTGATCCCACCGGCCCTGCGCGAAGTCCGCAACCTTACCGTGGAATCGACCGGGCGCTCTGCCATTACTCGCACGGGTTCGCGGGGACCGGCAACCCCAACGACGCCTAGCGGGACCACCGGGTTTACCCTTAACGCGCCCCCGCACCCGCGCCGTCGAGATGGGGCCCATGATAGCCCGCTCGCTGGTAAGACCCGTGGTAAGCGTGCCCCAGGTGAGGCCACCGTCGCCACACCAGCCAAACGGACCCGCCGCAGCCGTGCTAAGCTCGGCCGGGACGGAGACCACGAGGACGAAGAGAACAGCGATGAACGGGCCGACGTGGAGGTCACCAAGCGAGCCAAGCCAGCTTCCAAGGTCGTTTACCAGCCAACTCCTTGTATCGTGTGTCTGCGCCCTGACCTTCAGGATCCGGACCTGGTCATGTGCGTCGATTGCGGTGTGTCTGTCCATCGTGCCTGCTACGGCGTGCCGCCTTCGGCTAGCTCGCTAGCCTCGGCTCCTGAAAATCCAGGTTCCGCGACCAAGCCCACGGCTTGGGTGTGCGACCCCTGTGTCAACGTGCGCCAGCCTTACATTGCGACCGACTACATGTGCGTACTCTGCTGCCGCCCGGGCCACTCGCCACTGCTGGGATTACCCCGCCCATTCGAGGCGCTGAAACGTACGGTCGATAACAACTGGGTTCATATCTGGTGCGCTCTGGTGGGCGGTCCGCTGCATTTTGGCGATCGGCGCACGCTGGCCCCCGTCGAAGGTATTGGTGCTCTCCCTTACACCCGCTGGACCCACCGCTGCGATCTGTGCCCGGCCCCACCACCGCAGACCCCGTCGGCCTCCTCTCCCCCTACTCCAGCGCTCTCTCGTTCCGGTAGCCGGCACCTTCCCAATGACTTGGCCCATGGTGCCAGCAGCACCCCGACTAAACCCGCGTCACCACGTACCGATCTTAACCTGCGGCCCAAGCGTAGCCCCGCGGTGACCCGAACCCCAACCGTTGAGCCACCGACCCCGGTAGCCCGCACCATTGCCAGCTTGGATGAGTGCAGTGTGTGCGTACCCTGCCGTGTCCCGTCTTGCCCGCGCTTTTACCACGTCTCATGTGCGGTGCGAGCTTGCCTGGCTAACCCATCGGCTGGCTCAGGGGAAGGTATCGCCTCGACCACTTGTAAAATCGGGTTGGAGGCCGCCACGACGATGCGTCTCCCCCGTCTGCGGCCACAGCCACCGCCCCCTGCGGAGTCCCCGGCGCCTACCACATCCAAGACCCTAAAAACCACCACCGGGAAACGTGGTCGCGGCAGTGAGGCGGCAACTCCCACCCCAGGCGAAACTGCCCCGCCCGTGGTGTCTTGGCCTGGCCACTGGACCCCCACAGGACCCAGTAAGGTCGAGATTGCCGATCTTTCGGCCTTTTTCGCTGCTGACAGCCATCTGAATCCAGTACTGTACTGCCCGCTGCACCGTGACCGGGCCAAGAATTTCATTGCACTATCTGCTACTGACCGTAAGCAACAACCCGTGCTTCCGGCTTACATCCAGCAGGCCCGGGTCTCCCCAGGCGCTGGCCAGGGGGCCCTGCTCAAATCTCGATCGCTGGTTGCCGAGCTCGCGCGCTATCCCCCCTATAATGCGATCGACCGTACCGAACTGGCTCCCCTGACTACCGATGTGGTTGATACCGCCGGCCAAACGCCAAACGAACCGACCCTCGTGCCACCTTCACTCGCTCTGGCCATGATTGCTCAGCACGTCGATCTGCAGCCACCCCCAGCCACCCCGAAACTTGCCCGCGCCTTGGGTCAGGAGGAGTACGTGTGGCCCGCTCATGCGATCCCAGGACTACCTACGCCGCCCGAGGACCCTGCCGAATGCGAATGCAGTCACTGCCATACCCACGCCTCGCCGCTGTGGTGGCGACCCGCCGACGCTGACCAGTTTGTCGACATTGTAGCCCGTTACCATGCGCTCCAGGCCAAGGTTGGACAGTCTGGCGAACCGGCACCGCCGTCAGCCACACCCGACGGAGAGGTCACTACCACCACAGCTGGTGAGCAAGATGATATCGACCGCGCCCTATCCCTTGCGTTAGACGGCAACGTGGACTTGCCCGCTGATCCACTGGCAGTACTCGTGGATGTGTTTACTCAAGTCCGTTCGGACACTCCCAGTGACCCAAAATCGCTGGAAAAGCCTGCTACGGGGGC
>JANBPT010001167.1:0-13104 GCA_027575765.1 Tieghemiomyces parasiticus | reverse complement strand
CGCAGTTAAGCATCTTTCAGCCGATTTAGTACTAAGGTGGGTGACCACTTGGGAATAGTCGGTGCCGCAGCTTTTTTTCTTTGGCTTTCTGACCACCAGTCCTGGCTGGAGCCGGTGCAGGTCTAAGGCAATGGAGTAGGCTACTAGTTTGATAATAAACATTATGGTCGCAGGCTCTGTAAAAGAGGATTGCATTAGATGACAGTATAATGTTAGGCAACACTATCAGTCATTGAAAGTTAGGAACCGTTAACCCTGTAAATCAGGTCACCAAAAACCACACAGTGAGTGCATTGTTTAGAAGAAATTCCATGCTACCACTAGAGACACACGCTAACTTCACCAACTCACAAGATAGTAATTTCCTGGCAGGTTATATCAACCTGGTCCCCAGCCCTCCTTCATGACTTTCTCTCCATTTGCTCATTACTTGTATAGGTGACACAAAATCGTTTGCAAATTTAAAGCTGAAGGTCATAGATTGCAGTGTTTCAGATGAAACCTAGGAAAGTCAATTGATTTAAACCATTGTTGACTTCACACCTTGCTTTGTTTAACCATCCATCATGTCTACTTTTCAAACACCCTCCCCCACTCCGGCAAAATTTACCAGGTGTGATGTGAGGGTCCTCTTTTATATTTACTATCTGGAGGACCACAGGGCAGATGCTATTCTTAATGTTCTGACTTCCAAGCTGGGCTCAGCTGCCCCTAGCCACTCCACCATCTACAGGTGGCTGGCTTGCTTTCGCACAGACCACCACTCTTTTGAAGCCAACCCTTGTTCTGGCCGCCCATCAGATGACATTGGTGGATATTTTGGGGACGTGACCCTGAGACGGCTGGAGGAAGACCCTCAACTTACTGCTGAGCAGCTGGCCTGGGCCTGCCATACTTCTCCTAGTACCATGTGCAATGGCCCGCATAGGGACTTGGGGTTGCACAGCTATTTCAATTGCTGGATCCCCCCACACCCTTGCCAATGACCAGTGCCACTAGTGGGTACGTTTTTTCACTGGGTTCCTGGAGGAGTTCAATGGAGCCTGTGACTACCTGCTGGACTCCATTGTCACAGGTGATAGGATATGGGTGTACCTTTATGATCCCTCCTGCTGACTCCAATCGCCGGAGGTGGTGTCCTAAAGGTGGCCCTGTCCCAACTGAGACCCACCAAGGCCATACCACACCCAAGGTAATGCTGACCATTGATTTTCACCAGGCGTGGCCTATTACACCTGGGTGTCAAGCCCCCCAGATGTTAAGGTCTCTGCTGATTACTTCACAGAGTGTGGGTTTGAGTACATACTCCAGGCCTAGGCAAAGGCACATGGAAGTCTGAACCATCATC
Source organism: Tieghemiomyces parasiticus (assembly GCA_027575765.1). Lineage (NCBI taxonomy): Eukaryota > Fungi > Kickxellomycota > Dimargaritomycetes > Dimargaritales > Dimargaritaceae > Tieghemiomyces > Tieghemiomyces parasiticus. The sequence goes on along the minus strand of JANBPT010001167.1, from coordinate 11,756 downwards.
CTCCACATCTCTACCATGGTAATGCACCATCATATTGTGCTGCAGCTACCCAGGCCTACCATTCCGCCTCTATACTCATTCTTTTGGCCCCCCTTTATAGTCCTGCTGACCTGCCCCCCTGCGACTTCTGGCTATTCAGGAATAGTAGACGACGCCTGAGGGGTAAGAAGTTCAGCACATTGGAGGCGGGCTTGGACGCCTGGCAGTCAGAGCTAGCTAAATTCTAGCTAAATGACTTTAAAGCCCGTTATGATAACTGGATAGCAAGAGCCCACAGAGTAGCACGGAGTGATGGGGATTATTACAAATACGCATCATTTAAATTTGAATGTCTCAAAATTTATTGAATCACCTATAGATATAGCCGTGGTCAATGTTGTAGAGCAAGTGCTACCAACCCATTATTGTAGTGCCGTCGCACTGTGCTCTGACGCTGGATAGCAGCCAACGCCGGTAAAATCATTACAGAGACTTCGATTATCGCGGTTACTAATCAAACTCCTCTTCATCAAAGGCTCCAACAACGATCAAAGCTGGCTTAAGGATGCCGCAGCGGTACGATCACTATCTACGTTCACATCACCTGAGAGACCTTCCTAAATTATTTCACGCAGATTGGAATTCCTTATGTCTTATCGCTTTCTCAATTCGCTATATATATTAAGACAAACGACCCACGAAAAATAAAAGAATCATCTTAGCAGGAAACGTAACTCTTACACATTCTACCGTAATCACCCTTCTCAACGCCACAACAATGACCGAGCCCACCACCGCGTTTCCCTTGACCACGACCCGCAAAACCGAGACCCGTTCGACACCTCGTCTTCCCGTGCAGGAAAGTGCCGTCACCGGGGGCACCGAAGAGCCTGGCACGGAATCGTCGGACGGCGTCGACACAACATTATAGCCGAAGGGACTTGGTGTGGTTTCTAAACTTGATGTATGGCAACCTGAGTTGCTAGCGGTCAACATACAGGGACACCTTTTTGCTCATTCCAGTGCCCATACATCCCACCTATGGGAGGTTTCAGACAAGTCGACCCGCTTTAGAGTGGTTTTTGATGGGTAAGGGTTCAATCATTAGATCGATCCGACTATATGCAGACTGTCTCCCACTTACCTCCTTGCCTGTTGCTTTCAATACCACTCTTTACCACCTTCATTTGACCTTCGAGGGCCGCCCCGCTAGTATGCACTCGCTACTTCGACCCGGTACCATCTCCCCTAATTTGCCCTACCTGCTTTTCTTCCGTCACACCTCCGGTCTAGTGCAATCTACTGCGAAGCTCTCTCCGCATCCAACGACTCTCTGCAATCGTTCCGTCCGGGCACCAACTCTCGCATCTACCCCTTTCCTTCGTCGCTTCACCACTTCCCAGTCTAGCCCCGTCTCTGTTATGTTTGAACGTCTCCAGGGACAGACTGTCCTCATGTAAGTTGACACGTGTTCGGAAGCAATATCCTTTGTGAATGTGGCAGGTATCACGGTAACGAACTCAATGTACTGATGCCTAGTCAAGGTTGGCAAATAGTGGTGATAGGTGTCCGTCCTAATAGCTGGTAGTTGCCCTCCAGCCTTCTTGCCTTGCGTACTTACCTACCTCTGCCTGCCTGATTCGCTCAACCTGCCACAACCACATACTAACAGCACTGGTGCCAGTGCCGGTATCGGCGAGGCCTGCGCCCGCTCCTTCGCCGCGGCGGGCTCCAACGTGGTGAGTTAACCTTCCCAATCGACAATGCCCCACGGAACTCATAGCCAAGCAGTGGTCTGGCCTGTTGTCTCTAATGTCCCATATTTAACCAGGACTTTTTTCGCTCTCCCTGTACTTCCTTCACACGCGTACAATCATCTTCAGATTATCACCGCTCGCCGTACTGACCGAATCGAGGCCCTCAAGGCGGAGCTGGAACAGGCCCATCCGAACGTCCGCATCCATGCTGTAACCCTGGATGTGACCTCCAAGGAGCAGGTCGACCAGGTTGTAGCCAGCCTCCCCGATGACCTGCAGCAGGTGGATGTGCTCATTAACAACGCCGGCTTGGTGCTGGGTCTGATCCCCCTGGTCGACTACAAGCCTGACCAGATCGACACCATGATCAATACAAACCTTAAAGGTCTGATTTACTGCACCCAGGCCTTCATCCCGCGCATGAAGCAGCAGACCGCCGGTGGCACCATCATCAACGTCAGCTCCATCTCGGGCCATGATGTTTATCCCAACGGCAGTATATACTGCGCCACCAAGTTCGCTGTGGACGCCATCACCCGCACCCTCCGTTACGAGTTAGCCAATAGCAACGTGCGCATCTCCGCTCTGAGTCCCGGTATGGTGGAGACGGAGTTTTCGATGGTGCGGTTCGATGGCGACAAGGAGAAGGCGGACAAAGTGTACCAAGGGGTTAGGCCACTCACAGGAGAAGATATTGCCGAAACCGCACTATTTATCGCCTCCCGTCCACCCCACGTCGAAGTGGCCGAGGCGATTATCATGCCTAAAGGCCAGGCATCCACCACCTTTGTGTACCGCGGAGAAAATTAGGTATCTGATACGCAGCGCGTTTATATCATGTGTTGTATAACGTGTATACTCTCAGGAAAGTAGAATTAGGGTTCTACTCTAGCCCTAAAGGTAAACTGAACTGTACGAGTCGATAGTGCCAAGTTAAATCTCCAGTCCGTAACAATGATGGATACGTGAAAGGCCAAGGTGGTCATAATAAATAGATTCCACATCATTAGTAGAACATTAGCTGAGGCAAACGCTGTGGAAGCAAGTTTCACATTTAACATGCATGCTTGTATAACGAGCCATGGTGACATACCATAGGCCTATATTGTGCCCAGTCGAGTGACATGAGTAAGGATCAGATTGACCAGGCAGGGCTCTGCCCTGGGAAATAGTGGTAGTAGATGTGAACCCCTTATTTGCGGCACCTATGTCCGACCAATGAGTGGGCGAAGTCGGCCGGGGTAGCCACGGGTGTGAAAGAGGCAGCAACAGTCGGCGGGAGTCTAAGTCGACTAAAGCTGGTTTGTCAGTTTGAAAGTAAATGGTATAAGAGAGTCGGCGACTAATCAGGGAAGCGCGGAAGGAAGATCCTGGTTCTACCGGGGGTCCAGCCAGGTAAGCAAGCGGCATCACAAGTGAGAAAGAGTCAGCACAGGGCAAGGAGGCGACAAACGGTTGGAGGGGTCGGTATAGGTCTCTAGGTTAGTAAGGTTGGGCATGGCTCCGCTGGTAAGAAGCTTGACGAACATGGGAGGCCGGCCAAACTCACAAGTAATAAACGGCTTGCGGAATAAGCCATTATTATTGGACAAGCGTGGTAGCGTAATCAGCGATGATGCTAGCTCACGCGGGTCGGAATTCTCCCACAAAAAAATCAGCTGCACTTGAAAGACTGTGGAGGGTGCGGGCAAGTGTCTGATGTGGCCTATCTGTGACCCAGCCTGTCATGTACGTTAACACGCGTGTAAAATATCACCTTAGTGTCCCAACAGCGTAGCAAATACCAGTCCGAGCGAGACAATACGTACCTGGGGCAAGACAAAAAGTCGAAAGGAGAAGGGTCGAAGTACTTCGTGATTAACGGCGAAGGCAGGGTTTTCAGAATCGGATAAGTACCGCGTTCTTCGTGCACATTAGCCCGCCCTCCGGCTGAGAAGCAACTTCATGTTCTCAAGCCGGGATTCCGTCATTGGCCGTCCTGCGTCGTAGTCGCAATACCAGGTGACCTCTTAGCCAGCGGTAGAAATCCGATGGGCCAATCAATGCCGTCAGTAATTGGATCCTGACCAGGACGAGAGGGTTCAGCAGGGTTGCGATTTCCCACAGTCTACCCCGGAGTTAAGTGGTCTGCTCCATGTTCTAAATTCCATTCGCTGCCAAGCGCCGTAGTTTTGGTGTCCAGCTGAACCGTAAATATAAAAACAGACCGCACTGTCCCGACACCACCCTGGCCTACCCGTCTATAGAGATTCAGTCTTTACTTTTTCCGCCACCCTTCAGCTACCTGTCGCCATCAGAGAGAACAGTATCCATCCAGTTATAATATTCTTGATTAATATCTTCCGAATACGCCGATCAGACACCTACATTAATTTTAGACCAACTATTCCCCTAGCACAGGTAATCTCTACTTTCATACCACATACCATCAGCATGATGTTTAAGCGACTCCAGGGACAAACCGTCTTCATGTAAGTAGGCTTTCCAAGGTTACCCATTAAATAACCTGTGCCAACGAAGGGCAGTGAATAAGTCATAGCTGGCTTGGATATGCTTCAGCGGCTATCTAAACACAGCTGAGATCCATCGCGGATAACTGACTTTACTAATCTAAGCAGCCCACTATCCCTCGATCCAATACCTCTAGTACCGGTGCCAGTGCCGGTATCGGCGAGGCCTGCGCCCGCTCCTTCGCCGCGGCGGGCTCCAACGTGGTGAGTTAACCTTCCCAATCGACAATGCCCCACGGAACTCATAGCCAAGCAGTGGTCTGGCCTGTTGTCTCTAATGTCCAATATTTAACCAGGACTTTTTTCGCTCTCCCTGTACTTCCTTCACACGCGTACAATCATCTTCAGATTATCACCGCTCGCCGTACTGACCGAATCGAGGCCCTCAAGGCGGAGCTGGAACAGGCCCATCCGAACGTCCGCGTCCATGCTGTAACCCTGGATGTGACCTCCAAGGAGCAGGTCGACCAGGTTGTAGCCAGCCTCCCCGATGACCTGCAGCAGGTGGATGTGCTCATTAACAACGCCGGCTTGGTGCTGGGTCTGATCCCCCTGGTCGACTACAAGCCTGACCAGATCGACACCATAATCAATACAAACCTTAAAGGTCTGATTTACTGCACCCAGGCCTTCATCCCGCGCATGAAGCAGCAGACCGCCGGTGGCACCATCATCAACGTCAGCTCCATCTCGGGCCATGATGTTTATCCCAACGGCAGTATATACTGTGCCACCAAGTTCGCTGTGGACGCCATCACCCGCACCCTCCGTTACGAGTTAGCCAATAGCAACGTGCGCATCTCCGCTCTGAGCCCCGGTTTCGTTGAAACGGAGTTTTCGATGGTGCGGTTCGATGGCGACAAGAAGAAGGCGGACAAAGTGTACCAGGGTATGACCCCGCTCATCGGCGAGGATATTGCCGAAACCGCACTATTTATCGCCTCCCGTCCACCCCACGTCGAAGTGGCCGAGGCCATCGTGGTTCCGAAGGGCCAGGCCTCAATCAATTATATTTATCGTAAGGAGGAGTCATAGACCCGCTTTGTTTCAAAGCTGCTTGTTAGTAGCTTTAGTACTAGTCGGCTACCGAGTCATCTAAGCCCAGCTTTAAGTTTCTGAATAATGAAAACTCCATGTGACGGTAATTCCTACTATTATGGCCAAAGCATTGTACATGGATAATAAAAACGACATAGTCGTGAGTTCTTCTTTGTTTGGTATAGGTGACATTAGTATGTGGTCTACCGGCTATTGGCTACTCGACACAATCCGACCTCGATTACGTATAATCTCACTCCGTTGGTTCGAAATCGGTGCTACACGTCAGTATGGGCGCGTATCAGTATATGTACCCCGACTTTTCGTACTTCATTACGAGCGCTACTATATGGCCAACAGCGATCGAGGCTACCCGTTTCATATCGCATGCACTACACGTGGCTATCTGTTCATTTGTAGCGCCTGTAGTCGAATCGTTTAAGAGGGCCACGAACGAGTACCGGCACGCCAAAACGAAGGAGATGGCCATTGTAGGCAGATACATGATGCATAGGAGAAGGTGTATGTTTATTTAACGTTACGTAAAATGCTGCGATTGTCATAGTGAAGGCAGTGGTCATTGTACGTCCAGCTCGAAAAACTTCGGTGGAGAAAATGTGGCTTTAGCTGGCTGCGGTGTATAGCGAGTCCCTGGGAAGGGGGGTAGTGGCGGTTAATTAAGTGTGAAAAAGGAACAGTCTGCCTCGTCAGTGTGTCCAGACGCGGTGGTGGGCGACTGTTAGTGTATCACGGAGGTGGCAGGGGGAGGTGTGACCGGGGTTAGGTGGGAACGCTAGTTGCACTGTCACCTCCAGGGAAGGGAGGCCAGTGGTGTTGAAGGTGATCAGGCGGCTCAGGTGGCAACAGTGGATTGCAGTAGAGGGTGCAAGGTGTGTCTGGCACTGAGTGCATAGTAGGCGAGGGCCAAATACCGTGTCAACCAGTCAGGTCATTATTAATTGGTCTGGGGCCATAGCGAGCTGGCAGACCGGGGGGCCCTGAGGCCAATGGCCTATGCTGGCGGCTGTGAGGTTAGCTAGGTAGGCAGTGACCAGGGCGGCGTCTCTGGCAGCCCGGAGTGCGGCTTAGAGGCCCAGCACGGTTGGGCGGTGGTGCTGTGGCACAAGGGCGCGGGTCCGTGGGACAGCGACGGTCTGTGTGTGGTTGGGAGGCGAGCGCACTGTGTGCAAACGAGAAGGGAGCTCGGGACCCATCACGCGCCAGTAGGCCTACTGGGTAGTGAGTGTTCGCCACTGGTGGGCCATAGGCTCCAGGTTAGGATACATAGTGTATCTGTAATACTTCCCCTTAGGGTATGGCGCGATCGACTGCTCTCTGGACAGTTTCGTGCATTTCTTTGCCTTAATAAAAACCTTGAAGTGAATGACACATAGAAGGTATCCTAATACTATAAAGGAGTATACCAAGAAGGAACTGTGTGGTCATCGCGAACAGTGACCTCCATAAGATCCACAGACCTAGCTGCATTATGATGCATATACCGCACTGTCCAAATGCGTTCAGCCAAGAGCCGACAGGACGCGCCGAACTGCAGCCATCAACCAAAAGCTGCGGCACATGCCCAGCTGATAACTGACCGCCATTTGTTGCGCCTTTGGTTAAGCGAATGCCCGTGTTATATATTAGTACCATTAAACCTTTTTCTCACATAGCTTTACCACCGAACAATGCCTGTCTAACGATGGCTCCTGCCTTGCCATCCTCATATCCTTTTAATAATAGCCGCTTTTCATATTTCCGACGCGACATGGTCGCCTTCTGTGCCGTGAACTCCAGCAGTCAACTAAATGTCAAGGTCTTCTCTATGCCTACTGTTTTTTTTCCTTCGAGGACGTTATACTCTATGTTCGTACGGATCATCAACCAGCGGTGACCCCATATGCACAGGTCATTTCGCCTTGTATAAGGCAGCCCGATTGTCAGTCCTTAATAACAACACCCTCATCAACACCAGGTTGCAGGTCATTAATTCAACCGATACCCCTATATAGATCGGCAACTCGGAAATATTGATAGTAAATGAGAGAATCAGCGGTGGATCGTAGGCATGGAGTATGCGGTAAGGTGGGATGCTTTATAATTTAACGAAGGAGTGTCAAGTCATGGATAATAAACTACTACAGGACCAAACGGCCTTTAATGCTCCGTCGTTTAAAACTGGAGGTCAATGAAGTTTACTCCTCCTAGGAGAGGGAATATTAATTAAAGTCGAACTTTAGTATGGTAGGCGTAAACTTGCTAATAAAAGAAAACTAACCGTTAAGCTCAAATATAGACGGGGGTGATGATTTAAGTGATGAGTGTTGTTTATTGAACAGCTGCCAGTAGGTCTTTTATACTGGAACAATGGCCGGTATCATTGGTAGTAACTATTTAGCCTTGGTTAGGAAAGCTAGGACAACAGGTTGCGGCGGGGCCAGGTACTGGCAGGAAATGGAGAGATGACTAGGTAGCCGTTGGATCAGTAATAAATAAAATAAAGAAAAAACAGCCCTAGAAGATATAGAAGGGGCACCTGGTTTGAATAATGAAGGTGATGGAAGGATTGGACCACTATGGGGATAAGAAGATAGTCCTTTCATTAATCAGTTACTCTAAGGCGCAGCCACCAAGGCTAAAGGACACCACTTGGGACGGCAAAGGCCGCCGGTTGGCCTCACTTGGGATATGGATCAGGAGGTGGAGGTTTTAGGCTACTACAAAAGCAGAGTCAATAAAATTAACTCGTACGGAGAAGGAGATTATTGGTTACTGACGTTTTATTGAGGGCGATTAGCAAGGCACCTATATGTACCTCGCGCAGGCTCCGCAGCTGGCTGTCCTGCAGCCAGACTGTTGGAGTCTTGTCATGACACGGCTTCTCACAGAGGACCAAAAAATTAAAGGAGAGCTAGCTAAGTTGATTATGGTGCCACCATCTACGGCACAGGTGAAGACTGAAGGTAGTAAATTGATGTGAATAAGGAAGATTCAGCATTACGTCGGACGAGTGAGCATAGAATTGTGGGTATATCAGACGTACATGCGAAAATGGCCAATGTAGTAAAGCACCAAGACTTCGGCCTGGTGGCCGGAAAGGTTGTGAATGGTCATTTCTAAAAAAAGGAACAGCAGAAAGGGATTATCAGAAATGTACAAAGAAGCGGTCTGGTTCTGACTGTCACATTTAAGTGGCCGTGCGTACCCTTTAAAGACCCTGTTAATTAATAGAGTCGATACGGAATGACTATACTTTTACCTGTCACCAGTACGATATATAGCGTAGCCTTTGCAGCAATGTTGGGTAACGACTAGTGTGAGTGATGGGTTCGGACCAACGTGCATGAAACCTACTACAGCCCAATGGTATACTCCAGGGGCTGTGCAGCAGCTGCAGGAGTACCGTCAATCTCACGCTGCTATGGTCTTAAAATGATGGACAGTGAGTCAGAGCAGGCTACTAACGACATTCTTAGAGCCACCGAAGTGGAGAGGCTCCTTTGTGGTGCCGTTGGAGCCGTGGTTGTCTGTCTTCGCGAGTACATTGGGCGATTAAGCCCCTCTGCTCGGCGTCGTTGACATCATACTGCCACTATTCAGTTTCACACTGACCTGCGCACTCCACCACGTTTGGGATTTGCTGGTTATGAATATCCCAAGGTACCCAGTATATACCGGTAGGTCCTCTGGTATATTTAACTAACCGGCATTTGCCATCAACGATAGCCTGTTTTATCTCATCATCTCTTCCGCGAGGGCTACCTTTTTTCTCATAGTCACTCTCTTTCTGCCTCGCCTGATATTTTCATCTGATTTACCATCATGTACCGTAATTTGCAAGGCAAAACCGTATATATGTAAGCAACTAAGCGTCGAAGCAGCCTTATTGCGATACACAATTAGTCGGCAAGTGGTTGGCCAGAGTTATAGTGCCTCTATACACCAGGTAATGATAGTCAGACTACCAATGCTTACAACTTCAATTGAGTACCATTTCGCTCCACTGCGCCCGCCCTCTATTTAATTCCCAGTACTGGTGCCAGCTCCGGAATTGGGGCGGCCTGTGCGCGTGTCTTTGCTGCAGCCGAGTGTAACGTGGTAAGCTCCCCCGTCATCATTTACGACAACTTGATAATCTGTCGCGATAGTCGTAGTCAAACAAACCGCTGTCAACAAATTTCAAACGCTCGTTCATCCCATAACTGATACTCGCCCATTACGCTTTCTAACAATCCACATCTTTCATATAACTTGTTAGATCCTTACTGCCCGTCGCACCAACCGAATCGAGGCCCTCAAGACGGAGCTGGAGCAGATCCATCCGAAAGTTCGCATCCATGCCATGACGCTGGATGTGACTACCAAGGAACAGATCAATCAGTCTGTGACCAACCTCCCTGAGGACCTACAGCAGGTGGATGTGCTCATCAATAATGCTGGCGTATGTAACGGTGACGACCTGCTGGTAGACATTTCAACCGTAAACATCGATACCATGATCGACACAAACATCAAAGGGGTTGTTTACATGTGCCAAACCTTCATTCCGCACATGAAGCGTCAGTCTGAGGGTGGTATGATCATAAACATGAGCTCTATCGGCGCACACCAGGTTGCCCCTCGTGTCAGCATCTACAGTGCCACCAAACACGCTGTAGATGCCATCACCAGCACCTTGCGTTATGAACTTGCTGACAGCCACGTGCGCATCACCGCCATCAGCCCGGGGTATGTAGATACAGAGTTCTCGGATGCGCTGTTCTCAGGAGATCAAAAAAAAGCTGACGCCTTCTACCGTGGTATACAGCAGCTACAGGCTAAGGATGTTGCTGAAGTGGCTCTTTTCACTGCCTCCCGCCCGCCGCATGTTGAGTTGGCAAACATTGTTGTCATGGCTAAAGGTCAAGCGCATGCTACATATGCGCACCGCCATGAAGAGTAAAGTCTCTTTGTCCAGACCTCAATCCACCAATTGACCGATTTAAAGGTGAACTAGGTTTTGAATATCTCTTCCACTTATGTGTAGTAGATAAAGGCCTGTGGGTCGGTTGTTTGTCTCCAATGCAAGATGAGTATAAGTGATGCTATATGTTTTAAGACGTTAGAGCTTGAAGCCTTAGATAATGACACTGTGGATGAAATCTAGTGATCTCTTGGGGGAGGAATCAAATAGTAAAAACCATTCAAGAAATGTACTATTTCCCACTTCTGTGGTATAGTATAAGACTACAGTGTGAGAATATAATATAAAATAAAAGGGTTATATGGCTGTCATTCTTTATTGAGGTGGCCAGTGAATATTCACTATATATGTCTTCTAACCTTAGCTTTAACAGATGACATAAACATGGCAGTAATGATGAAATACGGCGTAAGAAAGCATCAACAAAACACAGCATGAAAAAGATAAGAGGACAGCAAAATATTATCACGTAGATAATCCAAGCAAGATGTTGCTGTTCCCAATTCTATCATGAAGTGGGGATTATTCTGACCACACAAGTTCTATAGGCCATACTATGACTCATATGTAGATATAAAGTCACCCATTGTAGTTTACCCTTGAAGTTAATGACCTGCCATGCTACCTATAGGCTTGAATATAACATCTATAAGTACCAGTACCTAAATCCAATATGATCCATTGAATTCAAAAAAACCCACACTAGCAGACTGCCAAACCCAGGCATACCACCACCTCACAAACCACCTTCCGCACTTTTATCCTGCAGTCTACACCCCTTCTCTACACCACACCTTATCCCTCATTACCTTTTACATCCACCAATGATCACCCTATGCCTCACAACCTACAATATTGGCTCATGACACCTGCCCGGGTCTTTGGCAGTAGACAATAACTCACACCTAGCAGGCCAACAGACTAATAGACCAATTCAACCACCACTCCAAAGGAGGGGCATCTAACTACACTTGCAATATTTGCAATTCCATTCCAATTAACCGTCCCTTGGTATCAGACCTACCACTGAATCATCCCCACATCTCTCATTGGTAACACTTGATTCCAAAAATCTCACCTCCCAGGTATTTGAACTAACTTAAGGCAATTAGGTAAAGTGTAAAATAAAATGACCATTCTACCAAAAATAATACAAAGGTCATTATCAAAGAAACTAACAATGGGCCAGTGTAGGGGCAATAGTTGATTAGGGTGGCTGGAAGATTTAAAGTGATTGACCAATCAGAGGCCTTAGTTTTACTTTTCTGCAACATTAAAACCATCTTTGCCACACCATCTCTCTATGAAGGTTACCTAGATATTAGACCCTAAGGTCAGATATTTCAGTAACCTAATCACAATCTTAATAGGTGGAAGAGGTGAGCTTCATTGAGGTAGAAATACTTGGGGCAAGAAAGTACAAATGAACCAGGGGAAACTCAAAAGGGTTGCCTGGAGGCAAGGCAGGGGAAACACTCCCAGAACATAGAAGGGCAGAAGTTCTGACCT
>JANBPT010001166.1:0-13105 GCA_027575765.1 Tieghemiomyces parasiticus | reverse complement strand
TTAGTTTCATCTGAGGTTGCCAATAAGTTATCCACCAGCCTAAATAACTGAGGCGACCAAAACTATGGTTTAGAGAATATATATTATTTTATCTTATATAAGGCCTGAGCTTTTACACCTAATAGCTTGAGGAGTGATTTTCCCTACCCTGCCTTGGGGTACCCAGTTCGTCATTAAAATTGGTTTATATATCTATTCTTCACAATCTGCAAAGCCAAGCAAGGCTCTGCCTTTAAAGAATTGTAGTAGGCCGCACCTATACACATAATAAAAGAAAAAGATAAATAGAAACCGGATGACCTCTGGGAGAGGCCCGGGAGAGACGGGGGCCTAGCTAAACCCTTGACCAATAACTGTAGATCATTCATATTTAGTCATAGTATATAAGCCAGGCCCAAGTATGCAACACAGGGCCCGGCAGCTTTTTTCTATATCCCGTCCCATAGTGCCATCCATTGGCGCTATTTTGCTAGTAAAGTCTCATACTAATATTTCTTTAAGCTTGTTTGTTGGTATACATCTATAGATTTTCTTGTTAGGTTTTCTCTGTCAATAGTTGATCTATCCCACTTTTGATTGCAAATTTTGGATATAGCCAGTCCAACTGTGTATTCTGGAACTCTCCACTTTGTCCTGGAGAATCTTTTGAAAGTGGTACCAACCTCCAGATATCAGTCCGTTTTACATATCTGTAGAGCCCTCACTTTATTAGCTCTTTTGAAGGGTTCTGTACCACTTGATATACCCACCAGTGTGTCTTATATAAGTATAATTACCTTGCCACTTCTGGGAATGGCATCTGCAAGGCAGCTACTGCTACCCACCCATGTATAGAGTTCCTCCTATGTAGCATGGGAAATTCCACTCTAGGGCATGGTAAATCCTGCATAGGTTTCCTCACTAGTTACCCTTAGCCTACCCTGGCAGTAGCACTTTAGGTTGCATTGCCCTTGATCATATGGTCATGAGTTTGACTTCCTAGAGACATCTAGGTGGTTTTCCTATTGTCTAGACTTGTTGCTGACTAATCCTACAACCTGTCCTATTATTCTTGAGGTCATGTCTTTGAGAGATTGTTTTTCTGGTCATCCCAACTTTTGCAATTTTACCCTGGATTAAGTGGATGCCATTGTAGGGAAAACTAGCGCCTTTGCCACTTGGGTATTACCTCTACAATAGATATAGTTGGAGCTTTAGTATCAGTATGCTTAGATAACGATTTCTACACAGTGCTTCTGGGTACTACCTAGCTCATTATAGCCAGGTTGTAATAATGGCATGGCATGTCATAATACTAATCCCAGGCGGTGCTTACTGTATTCTTAGCAAAAAGAAAAAGTTGCGGCACCGACTATTCCCAAGTGGTCACCCACCTTAGTACTCAATCGGCTGATTGACCCTTAACTTCGCAGATCAAACGGGATACGGTGCTTCACGTCAACAGATGGCCGCAACTGACATTGTGGTGCCGACACCTGCTTTCGCTCTTGAAGGTATCTGACGGGCACGTCTACATGGGGAAAACGTAAATACTAGCCAACCTGGCTAGGGGGAAAGCTAGGATCAAAGTTTTAAGGTTACACACGTTATGCAGGGGGATGCAGATCCTTCCCCGCACAAGAGTATAAAAGCGAGCCCGCGCAGTTAGGCAAGGGCTCACCAGCTATTTTTTCTATATTTTTCTGGATTCATTTGGTAAAACTATTTTATTCTTCATATCAATAATCACGCCGTACTCGTCCCATACTATTTACTTTTGACACTTCCGTAAACAATCCCGCTTGTTGACAAGCTTTCCCTGAATTGCCGTTGGGCCCAGACCATTGTTGCGTACGGCCCAACCAAAGACCTCCTGCCTAGGGCTGAGCACCACAACATGTGGAGCCTAGATAGTTATTTGCACTCCTGAAGATTCCTGAGGGTTGACTCTATTACATAAGGTCAATGATACCAAATGGAGTTGACTACAAGGACCAGGATAAAAGACTGAGGCCTTGGGAATGGCAACATTTCAATTATGCACCTCCGGCAGATTTCCCACCAGCTAATGGTCTAAATGTCCCATGACCTAGGCAACCTATTGTTCTACAACTTTTTGATTTATTATGTCTCATATCCTGGAGGGCCAATAGGTGAAGCGGCAAACTATGGAGTAGCCAGCAGGGCCACAACCTCTTGGAGATTCAGAATCATTATTTATAGCCCAAGCTCCGGCACTTCTGAGCTTGGGGAGCGTTTTCCCAACCCTGCCTTGGGGTACTATTTTTTATTAAATCTACTATCACAAACTACGCTTCACAACATGTGGAGCCCTCACTTTGTTAGGTCTCTTGAAGGTTCTTTACCACTTGATATACCCGCCAGTATGTCTTGTTTTGGTATAATAGCCTTGCTACTTGTGAGAATGGCATCTGCAAGGTATCCACCACTACCCACTCATGTATAGAGGCCCTCCTGTCTAGCATGGTAAATAATACTGTAGGGTATGGGAAATCCTGCATAGGTTTCCTCACTAGTTACCCTTGGCCTACCCTGGCAGTAACATTTTAGGTTACATTGCCCTTGGTCATATGGTCATGAGTCCGACCTCCTAGAGACATCTAGATGGTTGTCCTGCTGTCTAGACTTGTTGCTGACTAATGGTACCACCTGCCCTATTGTTTTTAAGGTCATGTCCTTGAGAGACCATTGTTCTGTCCCAGCAACCTTTGTCTTGCCACCTGGGATTAAGTGGTAGTAATTGCAGGCCTTATCAATGCCATTGTCATTTGGGCATTTACCTTATCATATATATACCCTGAGCATCTGCTCCTCTATGTTCTGGGAGTGTTTCCCCTGCCTTGCCTCCAGGAAACCCTTTTGAGTTTCCCTTGGTTTCATTTGTACTTTCCTTGTCCCAAGTATGTCTACCTTTAGTGAAGCTCATCCTCCCCACCTATTAAGATCGTGATTAGGCTACTGAAGTATCTGACCTTAGGGTCTAATATCTAGGTAGCCTTCACAGACAATTCAGGGGCGGAGATATTGTTAACCTTTTAGAAATATTACATAATGCACTCTGATTGGTCAATAGCTTCCACTTATCAGTGTGCCACCATTATCGTCTCACTCTCCTGGAATGGCAGCAAGAGCAACGTCCTTTCAAGTGGTAGACTGGCTCACAGTTGTTGTCTCCAATACATATGTACTTTTCTATTTGTTGGCTAAAGTATCCAATGGCTATTTACCTAGACCACTATTTGAGTTTGGCAATGCTGTATGTCAATGTAGCTCACTGAGCCATGGAAGTGAGCTCTATCAAATAGAGATATCCAGGAAAAGTTGCCAGGGAAGGATAAATGCATATGACACCTACATTAGACCTTGCCCCATAGTATTCAATACTCCCTCATCATATGGTCCTTTAAGATACTAGGCTGGTTGGTATACAGACCCAGGCTTTGCTGCTGTGGTGGCAGGGATTAGGGAGGATGTGGTACAAGGGGGCTGTGGGTGGCCCAAGAGGGGAGTGACAACTATGGTGGCCAAATGTCAAGAAGTAAGTTAGTGAGGTTTATTGGTTAGTTGGGGAGGCCAGATGTGGTGATTGGGAACCACCACACTGGGATTGCTAGGTGTGGTTTTCCATCACATAAATCTTAATTACAGCCTATTATACAACCATTGAAGAGTTACAATAAACTGTGCCAATAGCAAGGTGGGGCTTCCCCCCCCCTTAGGGTGTGCCAGGGAAGACCCCAGGAAGAAAGGATATGCACCCACAGGGAATTTCGATAGATCCTTGTTGGGCACTATAAGCACCAAAGCCATAACTGAACCTTGGCCTGGGGAGTTTGTCATCTTATTATTCCTTAATGTTAGTATACGTTCTGAAAACATTATTTAGCCCTTAACCTAACTACTGGACCAAACTCTTTGGCAGCCCAGTCTCTCTATTTCCTAACTACTGATGTCCCCTATGGTTTAGGCTGCAGTCAAGCACCTGCTGCCTTTAATTACACCAAACTTGCCCTACTTTGGGTCCATAAGCTTGCCGCCTGCCACAGCCTGCCCACCACCCGCAATGCTGAACATCACAGGAAGTATTATTTTAGCGTATATTTTGTATTACAGGGGTAGCACGTTTGTAGAGCCTGGATCAATATTATAGCCCCCCTGTCTTTCCGAAGTCGAATCCCTACTTCCTGCAATGTGGTTGAAAATTTATCTAACATAGTCCGGTTTCTTCGTTCTACTAAACCGTTGTAAATAAAATTGAGGGTAAAACTTTAAGTAGGCTTCATGGTTTGACAGTATAGGCCGTTCACCTGAATAGTTTGATAATCTGGTTTTTCTTGTGTTCTTACTTCTTCCTGGCATGGGAGGAATATACTCAAAGAGGAGCGTGGGCAGCTATACGTGTGTTCTAGAGGGTCAGGTACCGGGTAATGTAATTGGACGGACGGATACTACTGGCGACCATTTTATCGGGGGCCCTTTCCCCCTCCTTTAGTCACGGCTATAGACTCTATATGCTAAAAGAAAATATATGCAAGAGGATAAACGGTCAAATGTGGCCCTAGTAGAGCCCAGGCTTTGTGTGACGCAGATATGCCTATTGATGAGCACTAAACTATAACGGTACGAATCACTATGGTACTGCGTTTATAAACGACGTTTTGGTATACCGGCCAAGTTTTAAACCTGATGTATGAAGGGATAGCCCTCAGGATTTGATGTGCCCTTGACCTCCACAGGTGAATGCCGGAAGGGGGGGGTCCCTGACCTTGTCGGGCCATAAGTACCATACCCGATAATTGGCGGTTGCCGAACCGGGCTTGGCCAGGGTCACTCCAGAAGCCGAGTAACTGTCAGCCGGGATCGCAATGGTTTACCAGATTTTGCTCTTCAATTTGCTTCCCCATCGTCCTGCCCAGTTCTAGCTGACTGACGACCTTGCTCCATCGCACGCAAATTCGAACAACCTACACGATGGCGTACCGTTTCAACCCTCTTCCGCTGACTCGAGGTCTTGCGCAGTAAGTTCCTGCTGCCGTCGTTGGTATATGAGCAAGGATCGACCTCAGAATCTACTCTCGACATTTGCCATTATATCAGATCGCTGAACGGCACCCCTCCTTGCCCTCTGACCCTCTTTTATTCGTCAATTTCCCTACAGAACCATGATGACCCCGCGATGGGCTCGAACGGCTCAGTTAGCGGCCTTTAGCACCCAGTCCTTACCGCGTCTCGCCGCCATCACGTCACCCCTCCTTTCAGCTAGGCCTAATAACCTACTTCTCTTGTCAAGCCCCCGGTTCTACCGTGTCTCAGCCGTGTCCTTTGGTCCAGCAATGGACCAGCCCCCAAAAGACCCGCTTCCTCAGCCGCTGTCGCCACACGTGAATCAGCAGTCTACATTGCCGAAAATGGGGTCGAAAACTGGCAGCCAGGGAGACGCCCAGAAGCTGTACCGCACCATCGCCGCCCAGACCCCGGAACCGGGAATGGTCGAGCGGGCCAAGGCCCTTACCCGGTTCTACTATAACGGGATCAGACAGATTTTCCGTAATCGTAGCGAAGCCAAGCGGCTGACGGCACGTGGACGGGCGGGCGAGGTGCTTACGCGTCGCGAAATCCTGCTGGTAAGGTCCGGTACGGACTGTGGGTATATCGTAGGCTTCAGTTAGTATTTACCAGTATGTTCAGGGCTGGCACTCATTCATCTCTACAAGCTGTTACCCGTCGCTACCCTCATTCTCCCCCCCGGTTTTGGGTACCACCCCACGCGCATTTCTGGATTCTTTATTTCCAGATCCGCAAGTCGCGCGAGGACATTGGCCGAGTCGCGCCGTTCGCCCTAGTTGCCATTATCTTGCCAGAGCTCCTGATTGTGCTTATCGTACTTGCCCCGGGAATGTTTCCGAGTACCTGTATCACTGACGCGCAGATTATCAAGAAGCACCGCAAGGCCCAGGAGACGCGACAGTCTATCCACGATTCGGTCGTGACCGCCGCGACGGAAAATAGCGGAGTAAGTTAACCGGAGATGTATACGAAGGACAGAATAGCCGCCCCTACCTTCTCATCCTCATGACGATCATGGGGATTTAGGATCCCCATGATTTTGGACTGTTAATCGTCCAGGGGACATGGCTAAGCACCAGAATCAATTATTAACTAATATCCCTTCCTCTCATTTTCTGCTCAACTTGGATCTCGCTTGCCAATCACTTACTTTGCTGGTTGGCCCGCCTCTTTCATAGCTCACCGTCAAGAATTTCCTCAACATCCAGTCCATCATCAAGGTGGCTGACCAGTACCAGACGGACCTGGCCGTAGCTGGCTTGCCCAAGGAGGGTTTGCGCAACATTTGCCGGTAGGTCGGATTGTGCCCATACCTGCGTGCGACACACTTTTTCGGTATAATGGGGCGCTATGGCTGTAGTGTTCTGACGTGCGGCCGACTCCTGATTTTCGACATCCATGACCTATTTTCCGGTATTAACACCTGGTTATCTCGACGACACTTGGACACTCTTACCCCCATTGCTCGACGCTAGCTTCGTGGGACTTGGATCTCTCGGCACGGAGGGTATGCTACGCAAAAAAGTCGAGCAGCACCTGATGTTCCTCCACGAGGACGACAAGGTAAGAGCGAAGTTACCGGTTTCTCGCGAACCCGGCCTGGTAGACTGGCCTATTTTTTCGCCAACTACATGACAGCTGGGCCTCCGAACTGACTCTCCACTGCTTTCTTCGATATCAATATGACTGATAATTGTTCTTGACAGATGATTCGCAAAGAGGGAATCGAGTCCCTAACGCTGACCGAGCTGCAAGAGGCTTGCGAACTTCGTGGGATGTAAGTGCTCAGCCAGAGTTAAGACCACGCTTCCTGTGATGATACAACGGCCTATAGCTTCTGCATTCCTTGTACCCACCTCTAACCTTCCCACATCCGCGCTCCAAACACCTTATCCAATCGGCCTACCCAGCTCCACCCACGACCGCCAGGCCGACCATCTCCAGGGTCTTCTGCGGGACTCAATCCGCCTCAACCTAATGATGGACCCGCGGCCTCTTCCGCCCTTGTTGACCATCACTGCCCGCATGTTCCTCCTCAATACCCGCCTAGCCCACTAGACCGACCAGCTTTAGAAGCATTGTTTGGTCACCAGCTGGTTACTTCTATGCCCGCCAATAAAAAGCAGAGCCACAGAGCGTATTGCGGGGAGGCAAAGTGGCCCCTACAGCGACCGAGTAAGTCGAAAAGCATGTCAACTGGGGCCAACCACCAGGCCGAGCAGTAAGCGATCCGTCTACTGATCTCGATGATTATATATATATATATATATAGTATTATGGAAACAAGTAGTTGAACAGGGGCCTTGACGCCGGGCAGGTTGGCACTATACTACGCCCCTGGCATGGTAAAAAAAATATCCATTATTATCATCTTCATTCACCAAATGCGACACCGAGACGGCAATTCGACCTAGTATCTTCATTGCCAACTGAGGCGCATGGATAGATAAACCGGCGCCAATTATCGTGTGTCAGCAGCGCGTGCCTGCTAGGAGCCTTACGGTCGATTGGCTTACGAAGGGAGGGGGAGAGGATTCCAAGCAATCGCACTTTGCAACCACCACCCCAGTACATGGCGAATGAGAAGAGTGATGGTAGTTGCATCTTACAGTGCGTGACTGGCATCAGTGTAGTGGCAAGAGCATGCGAGGGGGTAGTGTGAGTATGAATGTTTTGGTAAATCTGGGCTCGGCATGCGTCGGTATTCGGACGAACAGTCTGTTTATGGCACCTTCTGCCCAACATTCAATGGCCGTGGGGGGATAAAGTGTCCGCGGCACCGCTTCTTCATCGGCTGTTACTCTTCCACCGATTCGGCTAAATTACGAACAGGGAAGGTGAAGGTTTTAGATGGGCCTTGCGCTGAAGGGTGCATGGTGTAGCCTGTGCAGGTTGGGCCTACTACTACCAGTCACAAGACCCTCGCGCCTTGTTCTATGACGACATATTATTTTGTGCTAGAGATCTCCCCTCCCCCTCGTCGTCAGCTGAAGACCGGTGTCGGTTGGTCGGCGGTAGCGTTGACGCTACAGGAAGCCGAGAAAGTTGACTGGCCTAGACTACCACGCCCACCTGTGCCTTGTACCCCTTGCTTCCCTACCGTTTCGAACTGGGTTTCCATTATACTTACCTCCTGCTGGGCAGATAAATATAGCCTGCGTGAAAGATGTAGGCCAGGGCTGCAATGGGGGTCACTACGGACGGGTGAATAAGCGCCGGACGTGGCCACGGCCGGGACATAGGTGGGAGGGGACGGAGGCCATTCAAGGATGTAGGCGGGGCCCCAGCCTTCGCGTTGGCGGTTGGCAACAACGGCACCAAGCTTCATCGTCTCCCTTTGTCTTGGGGACCGGCGTGGCTACGGATACATCTCAGACACGGGTGGCAGGCGCGCGAGCCGTCGAATTCTCGCGGATCCGAACAGTGGAGAAGGGCCTGTAGAGAAAGAAAGAGAGGGTGGAAGTGGCGAATGGGTGCCCGACCGTGCCCCGGGTGGATAATTCATCAATCACTTGCGATACTCGAAGGTCGGAGACTTTACGGGAGAAAGTGGAGCATAGGGGGGGGGCACGTGAGTCGCAGGGATTCATAGGCAGAGTGAGGCGAGGGCGGTACTATAGACTGGGCTATTTCGCCCCTCAGGCCTAATCCTCTGCGCCTTGTTGTTATCCCATATTTAACGTGTGACTCATCGGACCCGCATGAATGGCCGCAATTGCAGCTGGCAGACCAAATCGAGGTCGAACCGTCACGGTGTCCCCGTGACGCATCTAGGGCACGGGCTAATCCTATGGTTAAGTGAGAGAGGAAGGACGAGTGCGGTACGATATACTGTAAGCACCAAAACATCCTCCCCCTTGTGCCAGCGAAGAATAACCAGCGCGGTCCAATGGATGCAGTAAGAACCTCCCATCTGGCTGGATATTTCCCGCCAGCCCTTTCCCACCTGGTGCCGATCTGTCGCATTTCACGCGCCAGCCCCAAGGGAAAGCGGAGGGGGAGAGCTCGTCCTCCCTCGTAGCGGTGCACTCCCCCCTCCTTCCAATTAGGAGAGGAGTGCCCTGTCCGCATGATTCATCAGGGGCAAGCCGTGCACCGCCATAGATAGTGCCGGAACCTAAGCGGGGCTGGGTCCCTCCTCTACGAGCCCAAGTGGCGAGGATTATATAAACTACGCATCCCGCCGTTACCAACGGCCTGCACCCCCTCCGATGCTTTGCGTGTGCCCCAACCTGTCCTCTTACCGACTGCCTTACCGCTGGAGTGCATCTCTATGCAATACCACCCCGCTTGTTAGCCACTACCCACCAATCCAACCAGCTTCGACACGTGCCCCTCGTCGACTCAAGCCCCTGCGTTTCGGAACCACGCACTCTTCGGCCCCCTTCGGCTCGTCATCGGCACTCACCCTACTCCGCTACAGAGCCCCTGGATCGTGCGCAACCCCCGACCCTCGTGGGCACCAGAATACTCTACCAACAAGCCGCATTACGTGTACCCCCACGGCATCCAGGCACGTTGGCCATAAACACCCCTCTCGGTTGATACGGCCCGCGACTATCTTCAAGTACCTTGTCCATGCTTAGCAGCCCGCCGCTCCATACCGCACTCGCAAGCTCGACCGCCTGCTTCCTCTCCCCGTCCCCACGTGCCAAGCTACCCATGGCTCATATTCTTTCGTGCCGGCCCTTCACTCTACGGCACCCTCTTCGGTGACCTCCATTATCAACCCCACGCCCTCGTGGTCTCGTAACTGTCGGTTCTTTGTATTCTACGTGGATGGGCCTCGAACAGTCGTTACCCTTTGGTCCCGCCGCCACCCCCTTCGTCATCCTATTTAGCCCTACTCGCAACGCCACCCGTTTCCCCAGCCTCTCTCTCCTTCTCTCCCTCTCTTACCCCTGTCGTTACGTTGGGCATTGTGGCCTTCGCGCTCTTGTACCGTAGCTTTCCCGAACCATATACTACTTTTAGGCAGCCGCCAATCCTTGGCCGTTGGCTGCGCCTCTTCTACATATTACTCGGTCCGTACCGGCCACGTCCCCCGCTGCCGTTTCCACATTCAAGCTGGCGCCACCTCCCCATCGACCTCCTGTTCGCATCACAGCCATGACGGTGGCCTCACCCATCACCCGCGCCGTCCCGCACGGTGCCCTTCACCACTTTGCACGGGCCAAAATAACGCCCGTCAGTTTGGATCACATTTACTCGTTCGGCCGCCAGGCGTTAGCACGGCGCCACGACCCGGCACGCATCCTACGTGTATCTGCCCAGTTCTTGCACCGCGAGTTGCCCGTGCGGGTCTACCAAAACCTCAAAGTGCTTCGCGCCCAGTCATGGGTGCCCCTGGTGGCGTCGTCTCCGGTACTGCAATGTCTGACCGAGCGCTACACTGACGACCTCAACCTGCTCACAAGCCTTGAGGTCCCCAATGATACCCGCACCGAGGCTAAATTCCTACAAACCCTCCGCGTCCTCCAGGCTCGCCATCAGGACCACATGGCGCTCGCCCGCCGGGGCATCGAACAGCTGCGGCAGATTACATC
The DNA here is from genome assembly GCA_027575765.1 of Tieghemiomyces parasiticus. Lineage (NCBI taxonomy): Eukaryota > Fungi > Kickxellomycota > Dimargaritomycetes > Dimargaritales > Dimargaritaceae > Tieghemiomyces > Tieghemiomyces parasiticus. Next base: position 2,492 of record JANBPT010001166.1, on the reverse strand, counting down.
CGAGTCAATCTCCGCCCATGCCGAGCCTCGCGTCAACACGACTGCTGATTCCACCACCCCGGGTGAATCAGCCCCGGCCGCCTCGATCTACACGGGAAACTCAGAACCTAAGGTCGAAAACCAGCTCGCCGACCGCTTCATGGACGACCTGTACACCGCCAGTATTGGTGATCAGCTCCTGATTAGCGAGTACGTCTTTCTGGCCGACCATGGGCGTAACCTGGTTCGGCGGATACAACCCGACCAGATCGCCCAGCAGGTCATCCGGGAGGTCCAGACTGCCGCCCGTAACTTCAAACTGGGCCCTGTTGCCGACATCGAACTTTATGCCCCGGCCACCCAGGCCTCCATCCTTCACATTGAACCTTACGTTGCCAACGTGTTGTTCAAGATTCTGTATAATTCGGTATTCGCTACCATGAATCACCACCATGAGCAACGTAGTCGTTCGGCAGCAAAGTCCACCTCATCTGCGACACCACCACCCCCGGTTCGGTTAACCATCGTCGGGGGGTCTGAAGACGTGGCCTTCAAAGTCTCCGACGAGGCTGGCGGCCTTTCGCTCTCCAAAATGGGTCAGCTCTGGCGGCACACCATCGACGACTGCAAGGGCGGTGATGGCGGCCGGGCCCGACGTACTCACGCCCCTCACCACCTGTCCTTCTTGGGCAGTCCGCTCAATCTACCCACTGCCCGCCTCATTGCCCGCTATTTTGGCGGGGACCTGTCCCTCGTTTCGATGGAGGGCCACGGTACTGATACCTATCTTCATCTGCCTCGCCGGCCGACCTTTACTGAGAGCCTGCCGCCGTCGCTGGTTGAGGGGCTTGATACGCCAGCGTCGTCGCTGACCTCTAGTGCTGCGCAATGGCCCCTAGTGGACGAGATTCTGACCCGCTAAGCTGGCGCTGGGCTCTCCGCTTGCGTTTCCTCGGGGTGTGTGCTTTTTATTTTTACTTTGTTGACCCCATTTTTTGTATTATTATTTATTTATTTTTTATAGCAACTACTGCGACACATCCCCATCAATAATATCCCATTACCCAATTTTAACACGAATTCAGGTAGACGGTAATATCACCTGCATCGAACTCAAAGGGAGGGGGACCTTGCGTCCTTAAAAAAACCTATGCACAGCCTGCCGTTTGAAATTGGCAACTTTCAACACCATGGCACTGTCCGGGCTGGGATTCTATCTATCTCTCTCTGCCATCCTGAATAAGGAGAAAACCCCAGTTGGAGATGTATAAAAAAGTCTAACATGCGGCTCAAGTTACGATTGGAAGCGTAGAGTGCCAGTACATGCTACAGAAGATGATGACGACGAGGTCAAGAAATACAGCAAGAGCTGTACCTAATGGCGCGTACCGCTTTTATTTCAACATGGGAGGCGGGCGGATGAGGTAGATAGCCGTGCGTGATTAGTAACCTGGTGGAATCGAAAAATTGGGTCTACATGAATAAAGTGGTAATCTACAGAAAAATGTCAAGGCTCAAGCAATGTACTATAATATCTATCTATAACTTGAAGAAGCGCCATATCAGTAATCGTCCTCATTGTAGTCGTCGTAGTCGTCACCGTAATGATCGTCAACAGCGCCCACGTGCACGAGTTCTTCCTCGTAGTCCCCTTCGTCCTCATCATCCTCGTCGTCCTCTGCGGCCGGCGCGGGGGGAGGAGGGGCCTTAGTATTGATCAACACATCTGCCTCGACGATCTCCAAGACGCCCCCGCCGTCACCCGGCGACCCTGTCGTCGTAGTACTGGTTGTTCCCTTCGGGGCCCCGATATGATTTTCGTCATCGTCGTCGCCGCCGCCGCCAACCTCAGATCCGTTCTCAGATTTGAGAGCACCCAGGGCTGCGGCGCGGTCACGGAGGGCGGTCACCGGGGCGAAACCGGCGGCCATGTACGGGTTATTCGGTGTGGCCTGTCGGCCACCACCGGTGGCAACCGACGGCTTGGTATCAAATAGTGTCTCGAGGACCCCATGGTTGATCTTCTTTGATAGTTTCTTGACGTGCAGGAGCCGCTGGGCGGCCTCCATGGCTGAAGCCGAGGGTCCGTTCGAAAATCCGCCATGTCCACCACCACCACCACCACCCGCCGCTGCCGCCTTGGCCCGCTTACGTTTGGCCGCCACATTTATACTGGTTCCGCGGTTATCCTCCACGGCCTTCTTGATCTCTTGGAGTTCGAGCCAGTCGGCGTTATTTGACATCCACAGGCTGGTCTTGACCTCCACCTCGTCCGGGTCTAAGATGGCCAGCGTCACCTCATCGTCGTCAAAGTCTTTCCATTCCGCCACGTCCTCCCCGTACTGCTTCTCATCGGCCAGTTGTTTGGAGAGGAGGTTGAGTCGGCCGTCGGTCACCAGTCGGTTGATCTCCGCCATGAGGGCGCGGTCTTGCTGGCCGAGCGTGGCGTTGGCAGTTGAAGGGGGCAGTGGGTTGGCCCGGCGGGGGCGGGCGGATGGTTCATCCCCTGCTTC
>JANBPT010001165.1:0-13115 GCA_027575765.1 Tieghemiomyces parasiticus | reverse complement strand
ATAAAAGTGGAGGCGGCCGGACGGGATGGGCGAGGGGTCCGGCGTTGCACCAACGCCCGAACCGGAGAGGGTACCGGACGGAAAGGTCGTCGGCATCTTGAATGCAGCGGGTACCAATGGCAATGTGGAGGTAGGGGTGGCGAATGCTTGCTGTTTGGGTTAGCAATGCTACCAGTACCTGAGGTGTACGAAGGGTGTAAAAAATATCAGTGATAAATGACAGCCAGTTTTAGGAGGCGTTAGAAGAGGTTTAATAACAGGAAGGGGGTATGTAACCGACAGGGTCCACGGTTCAATATATAAAGCATGGATTAGCAGTGAAAGAACACGTCCGGTGAGGGTAAGATTGGGTCCGCCGGCTTCGGCGGCGGATCAATGAGGTGCTTATTAAACCCTGAGCATCTGTTGTTGCTGGGCCTTGGAGTGTACCGTCGGGACTGCCGATGGGGCTGCTCACACGAAAGGGAATCCTTCTGGCATTGAACACCGCACTGAAAGAAGGGACGGGGGCCGCTAGTGGGAGAGGAAGAATAGAAAGGTCAGCCGGTGGGTGTGAAGCAGCACCCCACTTCATTCTTATGGACACATTGAGTCCACCTTGTGTAGTCCTGCCTTTAGATTCAGAAGATTTCCCAGCCACCGTTGCCAGCTGTGCCTTGCTGCACAGCGCTGCGATCCCATGACAAGGGTGGAATAACTCAAGGCAAGGGGTGCAGATATTATACCGACGGGCCCGCTGTCAGCAATTTATTGTTTTCAACAAGCATGGTCCCCTGACTTTTTCTTCACGATCCAGAAGCCAGCAACCTTTCTTCCTTTAACGCAGGCCCGTACCCAACCCTACCCTGCCTTGAGGGCATAGCTGGCGCCGAACCCCTAGGCAGTAGATGCCATCATACCACCCACCGACTCACGTGCATAGGGTACGGGTCGGCCCAAAGGGTTGATGCGTAAACTGTACAACATATATCAATATTCCCCTTGGCCTATCTGCCTCCAAAGCCCCTCGGCCGATGATTTCTCCCCACCGTTTCCGTGGGCCGCACCCTCCCCTAATATAATCGTCCAAACAGATTGTCGGTATCCAAAAGCCGGGGTTCCGCAAGACCCTGCTAGCCACCGCGACGCCACACAATAACCACCGCCTTCTCCACACCTACGATTGGCCGGGGCAAACATACCAGGAACCATTCATGACTAACTATTGATATTCCAGCAAGGCCTAATCGCCCACACATTTCCCAGTTATATAAGCCTACAAACCAATCTACCAATGTCTTTTTTTATTACTTTTCTCTATCTTGCACGCGTCGCAATAAACCACCCCTTGGGGGTCTCACCTGCCACACAGATGCTCACTATTATCTATCCTGATTACCCCTTTATGCCATGCCGTGGCGGTCTTTCACTTTGACACCCAAGGCCGTTTACAGATTCCTCTAAATATTAAATGAAGCACCGTAATAGTCGCTATGGGAAGAAGCGTGCAACAGCCAATGTTTAGCGTTGGGTACTGTCGCTTGGGTGACGAGAACCGCTGCGGTACTGCTGCTAGCGACAGAGGGCGTGCGAAATGGCCAATGTAGTACGCAAGGCTAGTCAAGGAGAGACTTCGCATGGGACTTCAGCTAGGTCCTGTGGTGGCTACTCTACTCAATGAATCCCGGTTGGGGTGGCTACAAGTATAGACTGTGGCCTCTACCGGTCATACTTCTATACTTATGGCCGATTTAAGTAGGTCTTGGGTGCGAAACCGACGGCATTTCAGCGGTCGATATTATCTAGCGATGTAGTTTTTCCGCCTTTGATGCAAAAATTGCTTATAGTTATAGGCTGATTACTTTTCCTTCCGTTCTTAACCAGGAAAATACACCTCGCTTATCAGATAGATGCATCCCTTCGCTGACTACGGCATCATAATGCACCGAACAGTATTGTCCAAAGTCAAAGCTGGATGGATCACTTCTGGAGGGCCCCTTTACCACGGATGTTTAAAAACTGGATAAAAATGCTGGCTCTGTCCTAATAGTTAGCCACAAGCAGTGGGCGATTTTAACTGGTCAAATAGTAAAGAATGTTAACCAAGAGCACGTTTCAGCTTTCCGAATAGACCTTAGTAGATTACAACGGAGTAAGTAGTCAAGTAGTCCAGGGGATCGGCGGTATGGAGATAATCCTATATTTAGTATATTGTAATGGAGGGTAGATGTAATGTAAGATTAATAGCTACAGTTGTTGCTTTGTAAGCGGTGAAAAGGTCTCTATCGTTTTACAGGTTATAGCCGTTCGGTAGTTAATTTGAGATATATGATATAGGGTGGTGACGGGGGAGGGGAGGGATCGCCCTGCCCACCCCCAGCCCTCTAGTTCGGAATGGCCTGGTCTGAGGACGACACAGGGAGTTTCTGGCGATGAGAAAGAGAATAGCGGACCCGACCTCGCTACCATCCCTGACCCTTCTTCTTCCCTTAATATTCATTTACACTCACATTGTATTACGTCAAGATGCGGTGGGAGCCGTATTTTCCACCTACTACCTTTTCTAAACCATCACCTTCTGCATCCCTCTGTTAAACATATTCAATAAACCACAATAGAGTAGAGAGGTGGCCAATGTGGGCCATACGATAGATACGACTAAGAAATGTTTAAGCCGAAGGATAGGAAGGGCTAGGGACCAGTGGCTGGCTGAGTCGGTCCTGAAATTGATCGAAATTAAACAGTTTAAACGATTGGTAAGGTTAAGGCAAGGAACGGAAAATATACCACCATGAAATAGGTGGAATTGTGCCTATGACTAAAAATATCGTAAATGTGGAACAAGCAATGAATTTAATCTGTTAGTTCGGGGTTGGGTACCCGACGGGATTCTCGATTAGACAGTCAATAGGTGAGATGAGTGTATGCTTATGCCGAAGGAGCCGTTCCGTCGATAAGCTTGGGTCATTGTTTTAATTAAAGGTTATAATGTCCACGATTGGTCCGCAAACGTATGGTTCATGGTGCCTAACGGCTGTCTTACGTGGGGGTCTAGGCATGGGCGAGATAGCACATTTCGTAGTACCCACACCGAGATGAGCTGACAGGAAACCTCCGGGGTTGGAAATGCATGGAAGAAGAATAGAGTGTGTGAAAGGGGTGCCAAACGAAATAGCGAAGGAAAGACTGAAGGAAGATACAAGAGTTGCTGTTTTATTGCCTAACTTTCGAAAGGAAGGGTACAAGAAAGGTGTAAACATGCCTTCAGTAAGCGTACAACTATCGGTATTGCTTTATCTGGTGCCAGTCAGATCGAAAATATAGTAATGTTAGCAACGGTAGTAGGCCGTCTCGGGGGTCGAACAGACGGGCAGAAAAAGGGTGACAGCAATCGTTATTAAAACTCAGACGCGCAGAAAGAGTGAACGAGACAGAGCAAAGGCCTGTTTCACAGTCGTTGGCTAGACCATGGTACTAACTTTGAATCAGCCGTGATATAAATCATTGGCTTAACAGTTGCCCATAATAATATAAACATCCACTCTACTATATGTGCTGCTATAAGTAAAGCCCCCGTACAATACACTTGCGCAGCGGGGAGATAGGGGCGAGTAAAAGAGTAGTAAGGAAAGTTTGTTTCAATCCGTACCAATTCTGAAACCATTATTTTCTACTAAAAATTGGATATTTCTTACAGACTAGAAACAGTATCAATCGAAAGACTTGGCAGTCTAGACTGGGGAGTATAGGGCTTGGCAGGCCATCAAATTTCAAATAGCCTCAATGCCGTTGGTTTTCAGCTTCACCTGCCAGATCCCGTCGTCGTCGAGAATGTACGCTTTACTAGGTAGTGGGCACCGTTGCGTACTGAAACTGGCCGCTCTGTTCGTAGTCGTACATGTCCAGGGCCACGATGCAGCTCTCTCGCACCACGCGCTCCTCGTCCTGGCTGAATTTCTTGAGGATGGGCAGCACCTCGGGGGTGGCGATGGAACCCAGGGCCTCGGCACACTCGTGGCGCACCATGGCGGCCTCCGTCGAATCCTCCAGGGCACGCGTGAGGGCCGGCACGCTGGCCGGGTGCTGCATCTGGCCAAAGACGAACCCAATCTCGTGGCGGAACAGGCAGCTACTGTCGGTCAGTCCCTGGGCCAGGGCCAGCACCGACGCGTCGTCCCCGCGGTTGCGGAGGGCAAACATGGCGCGATACCGCTCGAACAGGGGGAGCGACGTGTCCATAAGCTGGCGACCCAGCTCGGCTGTGCTCAGGCCCTCGTCAGCCGCGGCGGGGGCCGGATCGACCGAGGTGTAGGCGGAGCTTTTGGCGGCGACCGTCGCGTCGCGGGACTGTTCGTGCCGGATCCGGCCAATGGCCAGTTCACACGTTTCGGCAATGGCCGGTTCACGGTGCGCGGCGAACTTCTCGAGGACCGGCAGGGAGGAGGCGGAGCCGAGGGCGCCCATGGCTTCGGCGGCCTCGTGCCGGACCATCGGGTCCTCCGTCTCCTCGCGAAGGACGCGTTCGAGGACGGGCAGGGCGGTGAGGTTGCCCATCTGCCCGAGCACGTAGGCCAGCTCGTGCTTGAGTAAGGAGGAGGTGTCCTGGAAACCTGGAAGCGGGCGTGTGGATTCACGGCGGGATGGGCCAGCCTGCCGGTTAGTGAGTGCGGGCGGGTGGTGGAGGCTAGGCTGCGATGGGGAGGGTCCCGCCGGCGGCGCCGAGCGGGTCCAGGCACGGCTGCGCGGCCAGCCTACACTTACCCTCACTGATAATGGCGACACTCCGGTCGTCTTTGAGGGCCTTCAGGCTGAAGAGGGCTCGGAAGCGTTCGGCCAGGGACACCTGGCCCGAGGTGTTGAGCAGCAGGTCCCGCAGGGCCGTGTGGGTCGAATCGTTTACGGTGGCCATGGCGAACGGTGAGCAGTATCGAGGACAGGCGGTGATCGGAGCGGGGCAGATGCTGCTACTTGGCAATTGTCGGGAAGCGAAGGCCGCGCGGCTAAGGCACCCAGGGCATTGGTCGCTGCTGGCCACTGCGGGCGCTCTGGGGCGAGTTCGTAGGCTCTGGGCGTCCGGCGTGGCTTCGCAGGGACGACGGCAGTCAGGGGGGAAAAAAAAGAAAAATAGGTGGGTGAAGCCCAGGCCCAAGTGGGCACCAGGCCCCCCACTCCAGCCATAGGCAGCGTGGGATGGACGGAGAGGCTCACTGGCCGAGCCCTGCTGCCCACCAGTCGACTGCGGGGGCGGAGAATTCGGCGAGGGCACGGAAAGCCCCGCCCGGCGTCCCTGCGGCCTCCCCACTGGCCGCCCTCCAGGCCTGGCTGCACCAGCGGCCTTCTCCACCACCTTTGGCCCGCGCCGTCCCGCCCTGCAGCCTCGGGCGAGGCTGAGAAGCCCCTCTTTCCCCCACGCCCGGCTGACTCCCCGCCCACTGCATGCGCCGCATTTCCCCTCCCACTTGCCCCCATTGCCCTCGCTCCCCGCCGTTCCCTCCGCTTCGCACCTTCGCCCCTCCCGTCCCGAAGCTCCTCGCGGTCATCTCGGACCCCAGCGCCCCGCCCCGTCTTTTGGATTCCCGGCCCCGCGCTGTCCACTAGGCCGCCGGACCCCAGCGTACGCCTTCACCGCCGCGGCCCGCCCCTTCGCGTCTAGCCAGCCCCGGCCGAGCCGCCATGAGTTTCTTCAACCTGCCGTAAGTGCCCCCAGCGGTACAGCGGCCGCGCCTCCACCGGGCTTCCGAGGCCAGTAGCGGACCTTCTCGCCGCCGCACTATGCTCCAGCACCCCAACCCAACCCATCGCCTTCGACGCCACCCTTCCCTCCGGCCCTCCAACCAGGAAATTCGGCAAGAAGTCCAAACGGACCAGCACCGGCAGCGACTCGCACCATATTTTTCACCTGCCGGGCAAGTCGCACCCCGAGGCCGCCGAGCACCCCCCGCTCTTCCTGCTGCCCTCCCTGGCCAATTCGGCCCTGCTCAAGGGCCGCATCCGCCCCCTGGTGGAACGGCCCAAGTACGTCGACCCCAACGAGTGGCTGGCGTCCCAGGTGTTTGACTTTTTCGAGTACATCAACCTGTTCTACGGCGCCCTGTCCGAATTCTGCACCTTATCCGAATGCCCTTGCATGTCGGCCGGGCCAAGGTAAGTGACCGGGCGGCGTGGCTGCCCGGCGGGGCGCGCTGGAAGCGACTGCACTTTGGTGCCAACGGCTGTGTGGACCTGCACCGCCGGCTCGCCGCGTCTAACCTCGAAACGCCGTCTCCTACCCCCCGCCCCTCCACTTGGACCCCGCATAGCCACGAGTACACCTGGACCGACAACAGCCTGCGCAACGCCAAGCTGCCGGCCCCGCAGTACATTGACTACGTGATGACCTGGATCCAGAACCTCCTGGACGACGAGGCCGTATTCCCCACCAAGGCCGGTAAGTCACAAAGGTTTGCGAGCAAACCCCACAGTGCGCGATTGTTTCCTTGTTTTTGGTCGACGCGACAGGCCAGGTCCTCCACATGTTCCAGCATCGACTAAACCCAAGCCGGGACGCACCACCCTCCGCCCTCCTGACCCCTTCCCCGCTAGGTAACGAGTTCCCCCGCGGGTTCCCCAGCGTGGTGCGCGCCATCGTCAAGCAAATATTCCGGGTGTTCGCCCACATCTTCTATAGCCACTACGATAAGCTGCTGCACCTCACCGCCGAGCGGCACTTCAACTCGTTGTTTTCCCACTTCATGACCTTCTGCCGGGAGTTTGACCTGCTCGATAAGAAGGAGGTGGCGCCCATGGCCGACCTCATTCAGCTGTGGGAGGCCAACGGCGTTTTCGCGTAGCCGGGCCACCTGTTGCGGCCGCCGCCGAAGGCTCGGGCGTTGTTTCTGCCGCGGCTTTCCCGTGTGCCAACCGGCCTCCCCCCCTTACGTCTTGTACTTTCCCCCCCTTTTACTTACACTCTGCCTTGTTCAACGCTCTCCCTTTTTGTTCCACGGTATCCAGCGTGGTAGGCCCTCCCTACGTCCCAGGCATTTTTATTTTTGATTATTATATGAGCTGTGCCACATCTATTTGGCTTCCCCCCCATCATTATGGACCCCGCTTTCCACTATCCTCTATCGATTTTGCATTGTGCTTACGCCTTGTATAAACTCACTGCACTGTGATACGTACCTAGACAGCACGGGAGGCGTGTCTAATGCCTTTGCTCTAAAAACTTGTATAAACCCGATTCTTTTGGAGATCTATTAGTAGGCCAACACGAGTAGAAACCTGTCTTATAATTACCATTAAGATAAGCCATAGTAAACCATACCCGAAGGAGATTCTGTTAATTGTGAGAACTGCATATTGCAATGGTAGTTGTAGGTATATTCCCCCAGGTTACCGTGTAGACCGCATATATCTAGTACAGGTAATGTGGTGGTTAGGCCAACTCGAATGCCCTTTGCTTCTGTAGATATGGTAATAACGAACAAAAATGTTTTGTCATGCAATGCTTGTTAAATGTATACTCTGGGTAGGGGATGGTCGGGTTAGAAACTAAACTGACAGAGATGTATAATTGCGTACGGTGCTGCGAGAAGTGGCCAGCCTTTAGGATGGGCAATATCTAGATAATTGCCATGTCTGCCATCCCCCCCCCTCGCAAGCCTCCTATACAAGGCCTATGGCCGAGGCCTTAACATTCTATTTCTAGCCATCTTGGATATGGCTTGTACCGACCAAAAATCATTATAGCATTTCTAGGCGTATTCCTTTTTTCACGTTTTGCGTTTTACTGAAACGAAAGTCGCCTGGAGGAGTTGGCTCGGACATTAACCGCCCCATTTTAGGAAAAAGTACAGAAAGGTACAAATCAGCACGGCAAAGAGACAGAGGAGCCACATGTACGCCCCGCTCTGCGACGCCGCCATGCGGTAGAAGCGCTTCATCGTACCAGCCAGGGCACTACCAGTGCTGTCAAAGTCCTGGCTCATCTGGCCGAGAAACGTGTTCTGGTCGCGAATCTCGTGGCCAATATCTAGGGTGACATCCTTCAGTTTGAGCAGTTTGCTGCGCAGGCTGTCGACGGTCTTGTCGTTTTCATCCAGGGTTGCCGCGGGCTGAGCGTTAGACTCGTCATAATATCGTGGCTGGGCGTAGGAGGTGGCGCTGGACGATGCCTCACTCGGCCAGTCTGCCCGGCGTGCCCGGTGGGATTGGCGGCTGCAGTGATGGGATGAGCAAGGGTTATTAGTACGGAGGTCGGAGCTCACGAGGTTGGCTGAGTCGATGGTGCGGGTAGAAAGCGGCTATCGGGCCCATGGGGCGGGATGAGGTGGGTAGCCGGTAGGCGACTAGCCTCACGGGGTTGGTACTGCGCAGTGGGGCCTCTAAGTAGGAACACTTACCTTGAAGAATGCATATGTATTGTAGGGACAGATGGTCCAGTGGAGAATGTACAAGTGGATGAGCGCAAACCGTATTGGCGACAATGCCGTGCAGAGTAGGGCATGTCCCGGCCTTGGGCTTTAGCTGATGCGGGAGGGCCGTGACGACAGTGTGCTATCCGTCTAAGCCACCAAGTTCGGCCACGTTGACGCAGGGCGGTTCTTAGCGACCTCCAAGGCAACTATCCATGGCGCTTAGAGACCCGCTGCCTCCCTATCGGCACCATCTAATAAGGCAGACAGGAGCGTAGGGTACGTGACTCACCCGGCTCTGCTACTGCGAAGCGTGCGGGCATTGAAACTGAGGTGTGGGCCACTAGCCCCCGGCTGTTCCGCTAGCCGGGGGGCTAGTAGCCCACACCCAATTTTTTTCGATTTTAAGCAGTGGCGCGTGACCCTTTCGGAGTGTGCTCCACAGAGACAATTTGCTATACTCGTTAACCCTATTTCTGGGATAATTCGGCACCTGCCCTACGCTCCACCTCGTTCCCGCACTTGCTCTTGCCAACGCTTGCTCGTCCTTACCCCGACCTTCTTATCCCCGCCTCAGACCTTCAAGGCCCCTCCGATACCCCAACGCTCACCACCCGCTCTTGATTTCCCCAAACCCACCCCCCCTTCCTCATGGCAGCCACCGCCTTCGTGCCTGACCTTAACGACGCCAGCGCGGCCGAGGCCCCGCCCCACCACCAGCACCCGCTTAACCGCGCAGCCAAAGAAGGCCTAACCATCGTGCTCAAGCTGGGGACCTCCTCCATTTGTGACCCGGACACCCACCTACCTCAACTGGCCAGCCTATCGCTGATGGTGGAACTGGTCACTAAGCTCCGTGGCCTGGGTCACCGGGTCATTCTCGTGTCCAGCGGCGCCATCGCCATGGGCCTTCGCCGCCTCACCATGCCGCTCAAACCGGCGGAACTGGCCAAGAAGCAGGCCGTGGCTGCTGTGGGCCAAGGTCGGCTCATGGCCCTGTGGGACGACCTGTTTGGCCAGTTAGGCCAGCCCATCGCCCAGGTCCTACTTACGCGGCACGACCTGGCCCAACGCACGCACTACCTCAACGCCCGCAACTGTTTCGAAGCCCTCCTTGATATGGGTGTGGTGCCCATTGTGAACGAGAACGATACCATCAGCGTGGGCGAGATTCGTTTCGGCGATAACGACACCCTATCGGCCATCACCGCCGGTATGGTTCACGCCGATTTCCTGTTCCTCATGACCGACGTGGACTGTCTCTACACGGACAACCCGCGTACCAACCCGGATGCCCAGCCCATCGTCACCGTCCACGATATCCAGACCCTCAAGGAACAAATCTGTGTCAGTGACGCCGGGTCGTCCGTGGGGACCGGTGGGATGGTCACCAAGCTCATCGCTGCCGAGCTGGCCAACGCCAAGGGCGTCGACACCATCATCACCCGAGGCTCCACCGCTCTGCGCGTCCTGGACATTGTCCGCGAACTGGCCCCAGAACTGTGCAATCTGCCGGCGACGGCTCCGGTACCGACCCTCATCGCGAAACCTTACTACACCCGGTTCGTGGCGCGTCCCAACCCCATGGTGGACCGCAAGTGGTGGATTCTACACGGCCTCCACCCGGTCGGTACCCTGGTCGTTGACGCCGGCGCCATGGTCGCCGTCGCTAAGTACAAAAAGAGCCTGTTCGCCGCAGGTGTGGTCCGCGTCGAGGGTAGTTTCGCCTCCAACCAGGGCGTGCGGGTGGTGTACGAGACCCGTGCGTCACTGTCGATCCCCACTACGGAGGAGACCATTGATGTCAATACGGCGGCCGCCGTGACAACGGTTGAGATTGGCCGTGGCCTTATTAATTACTCCAGCGCCGAGGTCAAGCGGCTGCGCGGACACCACAGTTCAGATATCGAACAGCTTTTGGGTTACGCGGACGCAGACTGCCTTATTAACCGGACCAACCTGGCCATTACTGTCGAGCCCAGCGTCATTGAGACTTTTTTTACGACGCACATAAACCGTAACAAAATACGCGCCAAACAGTCCTTACTCATCCCGTCACCGTCGGCCACCTCCTCGGGCGCCAGTTCTCCACTGCCCCGGCTGGCGAATGGTCCGCCCGCTTCGTCCATAAGCATCTCATGACCGCATCGTGTACGGCATTGTTAAGGCGGCAAGAAAATCTGGGTGGGTAAATTGAATCGGACACGGATATAGCAACTAATTTTCGCAAGCCTGATCACCGTTCTCTGCCAGCGTGCCCTCGCCAGCCCCCCTCAAACTCTCCATTCGCAATCACAACCCCTGTCACTTGCTCAAGTAAACCTCTACACCACCTCGATGTTGTTCAATGCCCCAATGGAGCCACTATACCGTCGCCTAGAATGCCAACCGTAGTTCATTGAATAGGGGAAGCGATTTCGCCAAACGAGGCAGGGTTTAAAGGCAAAAAGGTCATGGCAAGTAGGCCATGATTCTAGACTGCCCGGGTGACATCTACGGGGCAGATGTGTCACACTCGATAAGAAGTAACTACAGCGCCGAGGTGTTGATCATCGTGCCCAGGGTCTGCACAATGTTGTCCGACATGGCCTCCTCGACCGTCTCAGCCAGGTGACGTTTGGGGTCCTGCTTACCAATGTGCCGGGTCTTGAGCTGGTCGGCAGTGAGGGATGACTCCTCCTGGACGGACTTGTGGTAGGCCTCGGCCAGGGTGAGCATCTTCTTGACACTGGCCTCGTTCCCTTTGCAGTGGTTCTCGAAGCTGGTGAGGGTGAGCCCGTGGGTCCAGTCCTTCTTGTGAAGATTAAGCAGCATCTTTTCCTCCAGGGCGTTCTTGCGGTAGTCGATGGCGATCGAGTAGTAATGCCGGTTGAGACCGTGAATAAGGGCTTGGATGCTGGGCCGGTTGAGGTACCCGACGTTCGAAGTGTGCTGGCGGGACTCGTGGCCGGCCATGAGTAGCTGAGGCTCAATGCACCGGAAGGCATCAATCACCACCTTGCCCTTGACCGACTGGATCGGGTCCACCACCACCGCCACCGAGCGCGGGTTGAGACGCTCGAAGGCCTGCTGCGTGCTCACGTCTACGCTAGACAGCCAGCACCCGAACCCCGGGTGCGAATGGTACCACCCCACCACCGACTCGGAGCGTCCCGTCTGCTTCAGCATCTCCATCATGGCCGCCTGGTACGCCTCGTCAATGGCTTCGACTGATACGCCCGTTCCACTCTGCGGCATGGCAAACACGTCGATGACCCGGACGGTATAGTCGTCGATAAACTCGCCCAGCATCAGACCCATCACCTCCATGGGTACGCCAGCGCGGCCTGGAGAGGGAAGAGTGCGTGAGTATGCGGGGAGAGGAAAAGCGGGGGGTGGGTGGGTTGTCGCGGTTAAAGGTTAGTCACTTGGTCGCTCACGAGGCATCACAGACGACGGGGTTCATCGGCAGTCAGGCATCAACCGCCCCTAGAGACAGGACTAGTTTATCCCGCTTACCGTGCTTCAGCATCTTGAGCAGGGCCAGCGACGAAATGTGAACCACCTCGGCGGTATCATTGACGGTGGCGTCACCACTCCCAGCGTGCAAACCTCCACCAGCAGCCAGGGCACTGAGATCCATGTCGAAGGATGCGGATTGGAAAATGGGTTGGGATGGAATAATTGGGTGACTCGGCTGGTAGACGATGCGGAGTCGGATGGTCGGGAATGTACTGTACACGGATACGGGCCGAAGGTAACTAAAAGTGCGGCAGAGTGTGATGAGTCAGGAAGATGTGGAAAAGGGAAGAACGATAGTTGCAAGCGGGCATGTGAAGTCAATCCGGTACGGTCTAGCTTTGGGCTCCAGGCAGATGTGCTGTGACGGCGCGCTTGCCATTCTCAGGTCCGCCGCGTGAAGGCGCGGGCCGACGAGAAGGAGCCGCAGCAGATAAGATAGGAAGGATGGGGGGTCGATCCAGCTAGAGGCGGCGACCGGCCCGCGGCTGCTGTCAGGCCAGTGCCAATTCTGGTAAACTATTAGGGCCATTAGCCACTGCCGTGGCAGTTTAGACCCCAGCATCAACCAGTGGGACTTCTTGGGGTGTCGAGTTACCCAGTTAAAGGGAACGGCTTTCGACACATTGCTCCGAACGCTTTCCAAGAAGCGGCAGCTAGAGGCACCAGGACTTGGTCTTTTAGATGAAACATAGAGCCATCAGGCACAGTTCGTCGACTGATGCACTCCCTTCAGAAATTAGACCATTATTTTACAGTATGGTAGGTCCTCATTGTTGACTTTGTATTCTTGGAGCCACTAGGTAAACATAGATATTCATTCCGAATATGCCATCAAAATTGGTATTATATACCCCTTGTCACACCACCGTTCACAAGTGACCAACCCTCTTCCGTATGGGTCACGACCCACTCAAAGATCATTTCCGACTTATCCGCTCATGTAACGAAATTGGTAGCCTTGACCTGGGCCCTGATTGTAACAGTCCGTCCCAGCTAATCCGTGTGCAGCCAGCCCAGACCTACCACAGTTCCCCTAACATGGCGAGTTTCGTCCTGTGCAAGTTTCCAAGGGGGCTGAGTTCTGTCGATTTTACTGCTCCCCAAAAACAACCAATAAACAGTGCTGTCGGTACGTCGGGCTGTTTGTCTCTCTGGAGAACTTGTCCAAATCCAGTGACAACCAGCAGTAAGCCATTGCCACCGGTGACACATTTAGGATCCAAATTCACAGCTCACCCG
>JANBPT010001164.1:0-13134 GCA_027575765.1 Tieghemiomyces parasiticus | reverse complement strand
ATGTAGGGCTGCATCCCGGAGAGCAAGAGGAGGCGTTCGTCGCACGCTGACACCCCGGGGATCACGGAGGCGAGCTCAGTTTGGACGATCGGCTGTGACGCCTTCCCAGGGCTGCCCGGGTCGCTCGTGTCCGGAATCGGACTGTCGGCGTAGGCCCGGAATCCGGCATTTTGCAGTTCAGGTGTGCGTATCTCGGTGCGGGTGGAGGCTGCCGTGTTTCGGCGCGTTCGAAAACTGAAGCTCGTTGAGTTCGAATTACGCCGAGTCAGCGTTGGGAGGATATTCACCATGTTGCTGTTCACGGGAAAGGGAGGGGTGGGCTGGGGTGCAGGGATAGTAAAAGGTGTCGTGTTAATGGTCGCACATTGGCCCAATGGATATGATCACGGGATAATGCAAGGGGCCCTACAGGCTTCGGCCGCCCAACAGTCATCCTCGGGAATAGCTAAGAGGATGGAACGTTTTTAAGTAAGCTCGGCGTGAATACGAATGTGAATATACATGACCGCCAAGCCTACCTGGCGCTAATCGAGGAGAGAGTCTAAAGTTCAATCAAATAATAGAGTGGAATGGTTAAGTAATAGTGAAGAACGCTCTTAACGATGGGCGGGATTAAGGAAGAACTGTTGCCAAAACAGGACCATGTGCGAAATGGATGTACCAACGGCAGGCATCCCCCTAAAAATAAGAAGGGATGTGCGACGGAAGGTGTCAAATGGAATATAACATACATACGACTTCTAGTACCTGCCTTGGGTGTCTCATACGTCAGGCTTACCGCGGCGATATCATCCGTGCGCCTCGTTTCGGTGTAACCGCATGGAACCACGGCACCCTGGTACAAACCGAGGCACCCATATCCGAAACCCCCCCCCCCCGTATAAAGGGAGAGGAAGACGTAATTCGGATGATGTGAAACTCTCTGGTCACCTCCCCTGCCCCCCCTCTCTCCGTACCCTTATTGTCTCGCCCTAGCAGCCCAGCTGCCCGGCAACCTGCACATATCGCACCGTCTCAATCCGATGTGACCATAGAGGAGGGGTCTAGAATTACAAAAATAGAGAGGAAGCGCACCAAAAGCAGCTAAGTGAAACCTCTGAGGGGTTGAGCCGTACACGGATCTCTCCTTAGGCGGCTTCTGGCTGCTCCCTTAGATGCGAGGCGGAAGGGACCCGCCGCGTGTGATGGGTAGGGAAGCCACCTTATTCTGAGTAATGACGGTACAACTATCAAGGTCCACAGCAGGCTAGGCTATTGCCATAGGTACACGCTGTGGTATATTTATTTACTGCAAACCACTCGAGTCACACCATTACACAAAATAATCTTTCCAAAAGATGCGATTGAACATAGCAGACAGGCATGTTGGTTGATGAAAAAGGGGTCGAGGTGTGAGGGTTATTGGGACAGCTTTAGGCATCACCATGTGTAGTATTATGTATGGCCACACAAAGAGAGTGCACAGTCGTAAAATAGAAATCAATTATGGAAAATGGTATTCAGGGCTAGAGCGCCCAAAGGAACCGCGAAAGGGCATCAAATAGGTAGACGTATAGGCGACAGGAAGAGGGGTGGGAACTTTAGGCGGATAAAGCTAAATGGCTGAGAGGGGTGTGTGGGAGAATACCCACCAAGCAACCTGATGGAATAAGCATGGCCATGTCGGGGCTTAGCAGCCTAGCTGATGGTGCGCTGGTGATCCTGCGGACTGAATTGGCCCATGTTGACAGACCCGTGGATATTGATGAGAGCTCTCAAGTTTGGACCTGATGACACAGAGAGTTTCCTGGTGACAGAATCAAATGACCTTGGGAAGGCGGAGGCAACCAAACCCCCTATATACAAATATGCACATCTTGCTGAGCATGTTGGACTCGTGGTGGTGGCTAAGGAAGCGGCCTAGGTGGGGCTTTTGGGTGGAGAAGCTGAATGGTGGGTTGCGGAACTCCATGTCAAGGTGGTCCTCAACCTGAGTGGCACGGGCTAGTGAACCCAGTGGGTGGATGGTGGGTTAGTGAATGTAGGATAATTCATCCTCTATGTAAAATATCTTCAACGTGTCATTGCTGCTAAACTGGTCCTTCCACGTGTTGGGTTACTATGCCACCACTTCAGTTCTCCACCACACCATCCTGCATTTGTGCCTTACCCCAAAGGTCAATCCGGTGGCCCTAAATATGAGGAATATTCTGCACTACAAGCTCCACCAGGTGGCTGAAGAGGAGTGGGTCTGACTGGCCTGGATTTGTGGTGTTTAGGTAAGGGAGGGGGTCGATGTTCACGTGACAAGCAAACGGGTTATTGGTTGAGTGGGGCATTTTCGGGGTTGTAGGGGTTTCTGAGTACGGCAAAATGAGTAAGAAGGAAAACGGTTGAGTGGAGGGGTAAGGTAAGGGATAGAGGATATTTAGGTTTTAAAGGTTTTTAGATTTTTGTGTAAGAAGAGCAATGATCGATAACAACAATGAATGAATTCACTTGGGCATCTCTGCAGTGGAGGATGATGACGGGTTGGAAGACGCACACAGGCAACACTTTGATATCAGGTGGTAACGTGGTGAAGAGTAGTTTGAATGTATTCCTTGAATGACTGAAATCTGGATTTGTCCTTTATTTTTTGGGCTTGGCCAGCCAGCTTTTTATAGGGGAATGATACCCAAAGCAACACCCGGTACTTGACAAGTAAGATTTTGTTGATAATAAAATTTTAGTATAAATGCCCAGGTCAGAAGGGCGTCTCCTGGAGTGCGGAGAGTACATGCTTGGCGTGCATTTCTCACGCATCCTAGCTTAGAGGGTGTATGGTCAATAAGGCGCAATAATGAAACAAATAGTAGGAGTAATATGGTAATAATAGGGCAGGACTTTTGGCGTCCCATTCTTCACCACACCTAGGAGGTTGTTTAGTTTCCATACGAAGTAACTATCAAGTGAATGAAGGGTGAAGGGCTATTCGGTGGTGCAGTGGCTGGTGCTATCACACAGGTAGGTGGCACTTATGGAGTTGGGGCTGTGAACCAATCTAGTGGTAAGGAAGCCAATTTACCAAGGTGGTGTGGTAGGGTGGCAAATGGGCAGAGTGGCAAAAAAGTATCGGTTATACTTGTTCTGTAAAAACACATTATTAGGGTGAAGGTAAAATGACCATGGATGGTCAGGAAGGAAGTACGCCCTCCAAAGCAGCTTGAGAAAAAGGAATACAGTCCTTTATATATGTCCCAGTAGTGAGGTTGAGTGGGGGGGACTTCTGGCCGTATGCTTGGTTTCAAAGCATGTGGTTTAATAAGCACCTACAGCTGGCATGTGGACACAATGGGGCCATACAGCCCCTGTATGCATCCAAGGTACTGGTGCTCAGCTTGTATACGCTTCAATCTGCATTGATGGATCTTGAGGCCTGGTATCCCGGGGTGGTGCTTTTTGAATCAATCAGGCAGAGTGGGGGAAATGATGGGCCACGTGATTGAGGCACCGGTCATATAGATCCAATCCGGGGAGAGTGTGGGCTGCAACCCTCACTATAATCCGCGCATGTATATAATCCAACAAGGGGTCATGCACAGGCGGGGAAGAGGAGGGAGGGGGGCAGAATTATGAAAATAGGGGTTGCATAGCCAAGAACTTGGCTTTGCGCAAGATGGGGTGGTCAAACGCTCACTGCTGAAGAGGTGTGGATGGCTTGAGGCCGGGGAAATGGGAGGAAGTGGATGGTGCGCACAATAAAAGTACAGGGATGGAGAGGTTGGTGTCAAGGGACAGCGGTGTGCAGATTAACTACTGACCGGTACATGGCGGGGAGCTCACAATAACCAAATTGGGCATGAAAGGGAAATGGTCAGAGATTTAGAGTGTGTCTAGGAACCGTGGAAGCTAAAAGGCAAGGAAGGCCGATTTAATTGGTAAAGTACGGACTTGAGGAGAGATTGGCAGCAGCAGCAGCAGCAGGGTGGAAAGTGAAAGGAGAGGTGGCCGAGCGCCATGGACTAGCTTGGCAGGTAGTGAAGAATAGACCCCTCACAATGGGATATGATGCTAATAGGTAGGAGGGGGTCTTGGTGGCCGGGTCCAGTGCCCAGCAGTATTAGTGAAGGGGTGGAGGAAGAAGGCAAGCGCGGGAGTTTGGGTTACATGGGGTGGAAGGTAGGGCGTGTTGTACAAGGCTGGGGGATGGAGGACTCAGGGGAAGTGGAAACTATCTTTCCGGGTGTATTAGGTATTGCGCCCTGGCACGGCTTTTTTCATATTGTACAAGGCCCGGCAGGCCGCTCAGGTCTGTCTCCCATCGGCCAACGGATATGGCGAGCCTAGGCGCGTCCACACGGCCGTGATCCAGTTCACATTCACGGAAAATATCCCCCCGCGTGTATTATCACCCACTCCTTTTTTTTCATCTTTACCACCTCAACCTGTGGTCGATTGCTACCGTCAGGCCTACATATTCTCACCAAAACAAGGCCCTGGCAGCTGCGTATCAATTGCCTTCCCTCCCCCCCCCCGCGACATATACTTACGCCCATTGACCCCCTAATCCAGGACCGTGGAGATGCTGGCCAACCAGTGGCAAGGCAATGAGCAGGTCTTGTTCCGGGCCATTATTAATCACGCATGCTTGACTAGTACCCCCAGGCCTGCAACCACTAGTATCTGTGCTCAAGTCAGGGTCCAGGGAGGGGGGGGGGAAACGGTACCTCACATCGGTTCTCATCGGACGTAATTGGCTCACCAACCCTGGGGCGAGGGTTTCGGATTCATTTTTCGGCGCCTAAAATACGATCGGCCAACCTCCAGTATCAATTAGTATAGAACCATACCGTAGTCCCCAAGTGTCAGTAGCAATGACTCCACTCGGTCCCTGATGCATTCTGTCGTTGTAAGATATGTTGATCCAGTACACTGTGCTTCCTTAGGTGGAATGCCTGTGGGGTGCAGGCACCTCCCTCCTCCCCCTCTGCCTTCAGGGTGCTCATCACGCCAATGCAAGGTGTTAACTTTTTTAGGGTCTGAGAGTCAGAGTACTATTTTCGCCGTGCGTCATGTTGATGACAGCTTGCTGGCGGTCGTAAATACTGTCGCATCGATCTCCACCCGGCTGTCGTAATGTAGAAGGGAGGGGGGCACCCCGGAATGGTTTGGTAAGTTGAGACGGGTTTAGTCTGATAACCTGATATCAAACCCAATAGATAATTAAAATCCAATACGTCGTACATGGCTTACGGGGAGTCATCCTGTGTAACCGCTGGCCAATCATTGCAGGTCTTCGCGCACATCTTTTCATGGCCATGGGTATTCCTCCTCCTCCAAACTGACCTCGGGTCTCCAAACCGGGACAACTGTAGCCTACCTAGTTTTCGGTGTCCAATAGTACACCCCCCACAATCGATATGGCCTACGGACGAAAGCCCAACATAGCATTCCCCCCCCCTTATCGCTTGTACGAATTGGCTACGAATGTTTTTATTATTGTTGACTACAACGCACGCACCAGGAATTCTCTATTCGGCCTGCACAGCGCCCGCATAGTACTTGTAAGCGAAGTAAGCCACGAGGATGGCGAGCGGCAGGGCAAACTGGGTGAATCCCGACCCGGTGTCATTCTGCTTCTGGTTGGCGGCCGACGCAGCGGTGGACTTGGCGACGGGGGCCTTGGGCGGGCCAGCCGGTACGGAGGCACCGTCCAGATCGCCTACGTAGAATTCAGCCAGCATCTCACGAGCGTCTTCCGAGTGACCTACGTCCTCAAAGGCGTCTGAGCAGTCAATGCCAGCATGCTCGAGCAGGACTTCCTCACCGCCGGGGTGCTGGAAACGACAGAAGGAGAGTAGAGAGAAGCGCGGTGGGCGGGACAAAGGTTAGTAAAATCCAGATGCAGGGCAGGTCGGAGGGGGGGTGTTTCCAGGGCAATTACCCAGGTTGTACGTAGGACGGAATGAGGTTGACCGATAAACAGCTGCCCCGGCCCGTAAAACAAGCACATGCGGTTTATTTCATTGGCTGCATCAACTCACCTCATCGACAAACTTGGTGATGTCGTAGACCTTACCGTCCAGGATGCACCAGAGATCACTCTTCTTGTTGTGGACGGCGACCTGGTCAGCGGTGTAGACAGTGACGGTCGACATGGTATGTATGTATGTAAGTGTAGATGCGGGGGGAGGGGGCAGCGAATACCAGACCGTAGAGACAAGCCAAATGGAGGGGCTGAGTGAAAAATGACCGATGAGAGGGAGATGCGGATGACGTGGGATGGTGTGAGTAACGCTGTGGCTTACTAGGCTCGAAAGTTCAACGAAAGTAGGCGATGAGCCGAACAGATTAGAGGGTGATGAACGACAAAAAAGTGTACGGATATGGTCGGAAATAGGGAAGGAGTGGAGGGCATGCTGTATCTGGTCAAAAAGGTCCTGACCACGCGAGTACTTTGAGAAGTACTCGAGGGCCCGAAGCATGGGATGATTGGTTCTGAGGTTGGGGCGACTCTCCTAGCGACTGGTGCAGAAGGAGGAGGGGGGATGTGCTATGGTCAGGGGGGAAAGAGAGAGCGAAGTGGAGGACTGGGCAGAAAAAAAAAAGACTAGACATGGGCCAGATGCGGAGCAAGGGGGCTACAGATGGTGGCGGGCTGCAAGGTATAAAAGATTCGAAACTAGCATCTAAACGGGGCAGGATACACAATCGCTGGGGCGACTGTCTGATGTACAAAGCTTTGAGGCTGTGTGCCCCGAGTGTTTCATCAAGCCTAGCTTCCAGGAAATACAGGAGCAGGCAGTGGTGACTCCAAGGTACATGGGTGGGCAGTGGCTTGGGGCTAAGATCGATAATCCTCTAAGCATAGATGTTATCGATCAGCTCGGCAGTACTACCCATTTGGCAGCACCATTGCCATACCCGTACAGGTAATGAGCTATTAACCTTCGCCATCGTAGACACTGAGATACTTCGGCCCCATTCAAGCGAGCGGAGCCATGGAGGTCCGACTTAGAATCCAAGATGGATGCCTGATACACTAACGTACACAACAGCCTCAAGAAGAAAATAAAAAGCCCATCGTACTAACGAAAACATGTACACGCGGAACCCTAAAGTGGTAGGCTACTAGAGATGCCTGGCCCCCTTAGGAGTCAATCGCGTGGCTGGCGTTGCGCAGGAGTATAGGGATGGGAGCAGTAGGGTGTAGGGAGGCATCACATGCAGAGCACGTAATTCAGCGCAACCAGCGGCTAGGAGTTGGAAAGCACCGACGGATGCGGTCCGGTTGCAGGTGAAGAAAGTAGTCTGGACGGGCGCACCTATGGAGCCAGGTCGACGGCAGCCGCGGATCAGCAGCTGGTGGAGTCCTTCCTTCCCCCCCTCATCCCCACTCTTCCGCAACAAGGACATCAATACTAAGTGCTTCGAATGGTCGGCCGGGGTCCTAGCCTAGCTGCAGAGACTGTGCCTGGTATATGTAAGTTTCTCAATGCCGCCGCCCATACGTGTCGGTCAGACCATTTCCAGCTCTACTATACATAACCTTAACTATCGTCTGCTCACCAGCCTTCTGTCTTTGACGGTCTCCCGTCTAGCCTAGGTAAAAAAAAAAGCTGATACCAAGCATCCAAAGGCAGGCCGATCCTCCGTTGACACGGTATCACCAAGATCCAAACCCCTCCCCTGGTGTGCACAAACTGTGCGTTCTATCAGCACTATAGCCTAGCCGAGACGTCCCTGCGCCTCGCAAGCAGCTGATCGTCCCTCATCCTTGGTTTGCTCTCCCTCCCCTTCACGTCGCGGGCCATGACGGCACAATGTATACGGGGTCCTCCACACGGGTGAGGCCGGGTACAATTTTACAGTCTTGCGGAAAAGTGCGCAAGCACCCAATGGGCAGCGGTATGGTTGCGACGCGGACTCCATAGTAGAAGGCGGAATTTGGGGAGGGGGTTTGCAGATAAACGTAGCCAAGTATGGATATTAGGGAAAATATCTACTTTTGGAGGACAACAACCGGGAGACCAATTGTGCATTTCACAGGCTAACCCTACAAGAGTCCACGTGCGATATTCACCCTTCTCTCCATTTCACACTACGATAGCAGGAACGGGTAAAGAATAACAATAATGTCAATTAGTATAATGTAATGGTTTTATAATGATTAGTTTGATAAGGACTAGTCTTCCCCCTCGCTTCTTCGCCTTCTATATTTTTAATCCACCTTCTTGGCGGCAGCCAGCTTGAGGTCGTGCTCCTTACGCCAGGCACGGTACTTGAGGTCCGTGCCGCACAGGTAATCCCACCAGCGGAAGGAGGTGGAGTAGTTGTTGACGAAGGCCATGTGGTGGTAGTCGTGGTGCTCGGCACCGGACCAGAAGGGAAGCCAGTGGCGGAGAGACCAGGGGAAATCGTACCCCGAGTGAGAGTCGACGGTCTGGAAGAGACGGACCACGATCCAGGCCAGCACGGTGAAAATGTGCATATCCCCCGTGGCCATGACCCAGAGCAGCGGGCCGCCGATGGTGCCCATGCCGAGGATCAGAATTTCCAGGGGGTGGGCGTACTCAGCAGTCAAACCGAACGGCGCCGAGAACTCGTGGTGCTGCTTGTGAATGTAGCGGTACAAGGGCCCGTAGTGCAGGGCGCGGTGGGACCAGTAGTGGAACGCGTCCTCAAACACCATAAACGCGGCGATCTGGAGGGCCATCTGGGTCCAGGCCGGGAATGGCACCTCGGTGATCTTCATGCCCAACAATTTACCCGTCGGGTGGAACAGGACCATGAGCGGCAGCTGAATGAAGGTATGGCTGAACAGGAGGCTCCGCGTGCACTTCCACAGCTGGGCGGGCGTGTTGTCCTTGTCCTGAATCTTGTACTTGCGCAGCGCCGGGATGTGGTCGCAGAGCCAGAACGGGAGGAAGCGGCCAAAGTAGACCACCTCGTGGACAATGAGACTGATGAGAGTGATGACGGTCCATTCGTCCCGGCCTACAAAGAGGGAGGCCCAGAACTGCTCGAGGGCGTTGAGTTGCACGCCGTTCGCGTAACCCGCGGCGGCCGGGTCGGCGGCGAGGGTGGTGTTGCTCATGGCGAAGGGGCGGCGAAGATGCGACGGAACCAAAGGTTTGCACTGAGATGAAGCGCTAGGCAAAAGTCAATAGAGAGAGCAAGTGCCGAACTACAGCACACGTCGAAGAGAAGGACTGCTCTAGAGTTGTCAAAAAAGAAAAGTTTAGAACAGGTAGAAGGGCACAGAGGGCGTCGAGTGCTAAAGCAGAGGGGCGCGGGTGTATATATCCAAACAGAGGTAGGAACCTGCCTAAAGCATAAACGTTATGCTAGGTTAGCTTAGGGATGTGTGGTCAAGGCGGTGGTAAATAGTCCGCGATTGTGGATGGCCTCTTTACAAGCTCTAGGGCCCCAAGGCGCTAAGCTCCATGCATAATGGCAATAAAAAAAAACCACACCACCTCCCCCACACAGAGCATGACAAACCTAAGCTGCCAAAGCGTACTGGTCATTGGCAGGTGAAAATGCGGCGGATTAGGCGGATGGAGGGGATACCGAATGGCCTGATCGTATTGCACCGGCACCCCACGCTGAACCACCGAAACAGAGCCAATCATACGATCCCCGAAAACACGCCATTTAGCCCAATCACAGATTCACCGACACACCGTCCGTTGGGCGGCTGGACTTTTAGACTCTAGGAGGAGGGGCAAAGAGAAGCAGTTTATCTGGCCGGACGGCGGGCAAACGGATGATTTGATTGGCGTAACCCCTCATTGCACAAACACAGAGCAGCGGCGGGGGGGGGTTAGCATCGAGAAAAAATCAATAAGGGTGAGAGAGAAGGAAACATAATAATGCCTACCACCCCCCTCCTTTACGATTCAAAGGCCAGCTGGCGGAGGGTGCCTTTAGGAGTGGGAGGAGAAGCTGCATGGCAAACTGGTCCAAAGGCCGTTTGGATGGCTGAGGTTTCTGTCGTCGTCGGCACGAACGGACTGGGGGTGTTCAGTTGATAGCCCACTCAGCACTTAGCCCTGGCTACGGCTGGTACCGGAAGGGCGACGAAATAAGGGCCCGAGGACTCAGATTATGGCTGGTATTCATGGAACCGTGGCGCTAAGTGCGCCTAGTTTCTACCATTCAAGGCGGAGGTCTCTAAAATGGCTATTCTGCGATCCAACCTGCAACTACTCGGCCAGATTGAATAGCGGCCACTGGCCGATGGCGACTATTGCCGTCGGGTGTAGAGTACTAATTAGTACATTGAAGGGTGGTAAAAAAACATTCGAGAGATGATTACATAGGCGGCCACCACGATAGGAACTTTATCAAGTAAAAGTGTATCTGCACAATCTACGTAATGTGGTGGTGCGCGCTGGCCCTGTATATAC
Organism: Tieghemiomyces parasiticus; assembly: GCA_027575765.1. Classification (NCBI taxonomy): domain Eukaryota; kingdom Fungi; phylum Kickxellomycota; class Dimargaritomycetes; order Dimargaritales; family Dimargaritaceae; genus Tieghemiomyces; species Tieghemiomyces parasiticus. Next base: position 2,761 of record JANBPT010001164.1, on the reverse strand, counting down.
TCTAGCCGGATTAACAATTTTCTAGAACGATCTGCCAATCGATAGAAACATTCTATGTACCAGCCGCCTATTCCAGTGCCAACTAGCGATCTATATCGCGTTAGGATGCTTGACTAAATATTAGCAAATGGCGTGTCCGAATACAATGACTGGCCTCTTGAGGCTACCGCCGTCCTTCACGGATTGCAATTGCCAATGGCAACCTTACTAACACCCCAAGAGGCCTAGCCGATGACATGTTTGGCACCTTCCAAGTCCAATAAGATGAATAACTGAATTATCAATGCCTTCGTTAATAAGGTTCCCACCGGCGAACTTACTAGATGTGCTTCAATTCCATCCGGCAGTGACTGGCACTACTTGTGATAGGCAGCGATGCCTTCCTCGAGGTTCCTTCAGGAACCACCTCCTCATGCCAACTCTGCGCCCCAGTGCACCTCCATGTCATTGCCATAATTGCGATCAATAATGGTTTACCAGTTTGGCTTTTCCTCTGGCTGGTTAAAGCCGATTCCACTATATGACGTTCGACAGTAGGCGCTTAAAGTTCAGGTTTGGTAAAACTTGAAGTCTCGGATATTAATGCTGTACAAGAAACCGACAAGAGCCTTAAGCAAGGAATCGAATGATACAAACCATTACGGAACCAGGTCATTCCTTACTTCATACCTTGTATTTTTACCTCTCCGTTATGCAGACTTCAGAAGCCCTACTCCTCCCCACCCAACCCAATATTACCAATCATGGTGTGCAGGTCCACAGTTATTAATATTATTGTGAGACCGCAAGGCAGACTCCATGCAAATTATGCTGACTATCCTGCTGAGCCAGGCTGCCCCTTCCCGCACCACCGTCTACAGGTGGTTAAATCGCTTCCGTACGGGATACTACCCCCTTGAATAGGAACCCCAGTCTGGCCACCCGCCATAAAGCCTTGGTCAACTTTATGGGGACATGATCCTGAGACGGCTAGAGAAAGTCCCCCGGCTTACCGCTGAGCAACTGACCTGGGCCTGCCACACATCCCCTAGTACCATGTGCAGAGTCCTGCATAGAGACCTGAGGCCTTGTGACTATTTCAATTGTTGGGTACCCCCTCTCCACAATCTCACCAATGACCAGGGCCACCAGCGGGTTTGTTTAGCCACCGGGTTCCTGGAGAAATCCGACGGGGCTAGCGACTCCCTGCTGGGCTCCATCGTCACAAGTGAGGAGACTTGGGTGTACCTTAATGATCCCCCCTACTGGTTCTAGTCACCAGAGGTGGTATCCTAAAGGTGGCCCTGTCCCAACTGAGACCCGCCAAGTCCATACCACACCCAAGGTGATGCAGATCATTGTTTTTCCCTCAGGCGCGGCTTGGTACGCCTGAGCGTCAAGCGCCCCGGAGGCCAATGTCTTTGTTGACCACTACATTGAGTACAGGCTTGGGCCCATGCTCCAGGCCTTGGCAAAGACAAAGAAGTCCGGACCGCCGCCCTCTGCGGTTCTACTGAGACGAGAGGAACTCCCACGGTGCGCGGGAGACTGTCAACCAAGCCCCAGCCCGGAATATCGGGGGCGCTCACAGGCGGAGGCGAGACTTAGGAGGGCTCCATGACCTCTTACTACATGCAGATATACCACAGTAACCAACTTGGTAGAATCGACTGTAACACTGCCATGGTAATGTGCCGCCACATGGAGCTGCAGCCACTTGCGCCTAGATATCCGGCACCAGAGTCAAACATCCTCCTGCTCCACTCCACAGTCCCGGCTTAGTCCCCTGTTACTTCTGACTGTCCAGGGAGGCCTAACAGCGGCTACGCAGTAGGAACTTCGGCACACTGGAGGCGGTCATAGACGTCTGGCAGCCAGGGCTAACCAAATCCCAGCCACAATAATTTATATCCTGCAACGATAGCTAGATACGATTGGCTGTCTGAGTAGTACAGAGCGATGACAACTATATGAAGTAAAAAAATCACTTCCATTGAGGAGGCAGAATCTAAAAAAGTGGCTATAATCATAAGGGCGGGCTAGGGTCCCATGCCCACCATCGGCTTGTGGTGGATGTCCCAAAGGTAGCCATCTGCAACGCATCCGTGGTTAAGGGGATTGCCCTTAACAAGTCGGGGAGTGTGGTGCGGACACCTGTTTTGCCACTGGAAGGGATCCAGAGGACGCTCCGATGTTACGAAGTGTCAACAACACGTAAAACCCCCTAGAAACAGGGGCCTTAACCCAAGGTGAAAGTTACCAGCGAGATGCAGGGCACTGCATCGCCTTGCCACTCGCAAGGACTGTACGTACCGAGCCCTTGGTTTCCTCCACGGGTTCGGCAGCTATTTTCTCGGACTCCCTTGACTTACCCAATACTTCTAGTTTCGTTAAAGCGGAGTGACATTGTCATCCCATTCCATTCACGTTAGCACAACTGCGTAGCACACGTACCTCTCCTAGTAAACTCGTTATCCTACGTCTTTTCGGTGCTACCGGGTGACAAACAATCGTAAAGAACCACTCAGCCGTCATACGTGTCATAGGCTGCTGCCAAATACTACCACGCGTCTCGACCCCTCCCAGGGTCTAGCACCATAGGATTCTCTTCCCATTGGACGCCGGGGCCGGTCGGCGGTTGCGGGGGGAAATTAAGGATGTTACGCGTCATAGATCATACGGATTACAACTCTTTTCCCTTCCATCTTTATGCTGCGGAATTCGGACATGGATACCCCAATGTGTACCAGATCGCCGTGGTTCCAAACTGTTGAATCGAAAC
>JANBPT010001163.1:0-13149 GCA_027575765.1 Tieghemiomyces parasiticus | reverse complement strand
TTTATACCATTTGATTCCTTGCCTAAGCCACTCCATGGTTTCATCTACAGCACCAATGTCTAGGACCTCAAGTTTTGTAAAGCCAAAATTGTATGCAGTACCTGTTGGTCTGGGTAGCCATCCAAGCACCAATGGGATAACAGAATAGATGAGAAAGATGAAAGGGAGAAGGTCAATGTTAGGAGGTGGGAGAAAAAAAGTAAAGGAAATGGAGTAAACCCACCACTCCTGGATGGTCACTACATTGCAGCACCCTGATTGGATACGTAACACTCCTGAAATACCCACTGATTGACTGCTGAGGGATGTAGACAGGGAATTGGAAGGCATCCTTGAGGTGGAAAAAATTGCACAAAATTTTATCAGTGCCCCTTGGATTGTGACCTATCATTGTATGTAGGCCCTACATGATGCTTAGCTCCTTTTGTTCTAGCACATTCCACTAAATTTTGTGACAGGGATTGAGGTAGGCACATGGTGGAGTTACCTCTTAAAGTGCACAATGGTCTGCTATCCTTGGCCAAGAGGCTCTGGTTCAAAATTCATACATCCTTGTGCCTGAATTTTTATATCACATGATTATATGTAGTGAAAACTGCGCATATACTAACTGCCATTCATACAAGTTGATGTCTCACCGTCAGCTTCTGCCCATCATCCTAGCAGCACTGCCTCTTCACTTCTGTCACTTCAGACTTATAAAAGCGATATAGCTAAAGAATGAAATAGTCTCAGATAGCAGGCAAAGCCTGGCTTGTCAGTCCCTTCCGTCATACCGCACCCTTGCTTTGGAAGGGTACCATATCTTCACAAAGGGAGGAAGTGACCAATTCTTCCTATCGCGGCCTTTGTCCACCAGCTCTTTATTATTCGTTCACTAAAACTGGACGTCGCTCCGTCTCTTCAAATTTCCCTGGCCCCCCGGACTCTAGGCTATCTCCCAAGTTTAACGTACTGCCCGCCCGCCTGTCCCCTTTTTCCTACTTACTGGCCAGCCCATAGGCGCGTAATTCATCCACAAATACCAGTTCGCCGCTGTCAACATCTATTAACGGGTCTCCACGCGCCCACATTCCCATTCTGTACTCTTCGGTGTTGTATGCCAACCCTTTGTATTGGGTGATAATATCAACAACCCCCCCCCCCACTTTGCTTCTCTACCCTTTACTGCGTCTTCCCATATACTTGATTTTATTCTAGGGACTCCCTTCCTCATTCCTCGTACCTCGCCATCTGTACCTTGGCCATCACTAGTGTAGCCTGCGAGTTTTCCTCAATGTCTAGTGACGACGAGGAGTTCGAGGTCGAATGCATACTGGGACGTAAACAACGCCCTACTGGCCCCCACTACCTGGTGAAATGGGTCGGCTTCCCTATGCGCGACTGCACCTGGGAGCACCGCGACAACCTTACCCACTGCTACCAACTGATCAGTCGCTTCGAAAATCGGTACCGGGAGGAGAATGGGCTTCCCCATCACCGGACGGTGCGATTAGGGTCCGATACCGCGGAATTAGGACCACTGGACAGCAGCGGCCTCCCCCATGCGCCTGTCCTCCTGTTAAAAGCCGCTCAGGCTTACTTCAGCCAGGTTGGGCTGGGCGCCGCAAGCCATGACAGAGCGCCGTCACCAAAGACCCCGCCCCACCAGCCTGTAATACCTGTGCCACAGTCAACCACTCCGGCTGGGCCACCCACTACCGTGGCTGCTCACCGTGATCGATTCCTCTCCGGCCCCCACCGAGTGACGGCCGTCGTCAACCGGACGAGCGATGCCAGAGGCCACGTTCGAGTACAGGTGGAGTGGTCCGACGGTTCCCAGTCGTGGGAGCCTCTTGCCCACACCAGATACTTCACGTCGCTCTTCGAGGACTTCGAAAACTCCCGTTTTGTCAAAGACTACGACAATGCGAACCAGCTACGGCGCGACATCTCCGCGGCCCCCGTCAGTGATGGCGACTTGGTCGAACGGCCTGGGAGACGTAGCACCGCCGCGCAGACCCGCAAGACGCACCTTGCCTCGCTGGCTGCCAAACGTTCGGTCGTCCCCAGGCTTTGTCCGCGGAGTGTTAAGGATGTGCCACCGCGACACCAGTTATCTCGTGGATCTCGTATCGTCACAACCCCACCCGAAGTGGCACAGGTCGCCACCGAAACCGCCGCACTTGCAACAACCCAGGCATCGCTGTCATCACCCACTGCTACCTCGTCGCCTATTCGCATACTAGAATCATCATCACCACCACGGCCACCGCCATCACAACCTCGCTCCCCCACTGATGGTATGGTAGCCGTTGGTAGACCACCGGTGTGTCCCTCTCAGTCGCCCACCTCAAATTCGATGACTCCACCACCTGAATCGACCCCCCAGTCAAATCAGTTGGGACCAACTCAATCCGACCCGCCGCCACCGTCGTCCACGGCCCGGACCCCGCTTACCCAATCTACACCATGCACTCCTACACCCGTCATGGACGACCCGCTCTCTCCTTCTCTAGTGGGCATTGACCCCGTGAGTAGTACACTGTTGGGGATCCCAATGCTACAGCCCGTTGTCATAATCGGGGAACTTACTGCCGACGAAGCTTCATCCTATGTGCGTAATCCGGTGAAGGAGATTCCTGGCTGGAAGAGTTCTTTGCATCAGAAACATCGGTACCGCGCTCGCCACATACTAGATGAACCTGTGGTGCCGTCCCTAAACGAGTCTCACCGTCTCACCCATTACTCTGCTGGCGACGTCAACGAGAGTGACGAGGAAATTATAGTGGTCGACTCGCCTGTTCACACCCCGACCGATGTCAGCGACACGGAATCTCTTACCAAGCGGCGTACGCCGCGCCGGCTAGTGACCCGCATGGTCCTCGATTCGGATTCCGGCGCCACTACGTCTGAATCTGACTCATCCGATTCCGACGTTGATGCCAGCCAGTCAGCCGGGCCCCCTGCGGTCAACAAATCCATCCGACGACGCCACATCTTGCTGTGCAAACCCTGGCACAGGTTGACGCGCGACCAGCAAGCGACTTTTTTGGCGGGCTGCCTCCTGCGAGAGGGATGCGTTTTGTGCACCGGACCCGACGACGTGGAACGCGACCGTACCGCGGCCCAGCGGCTAAACCGACGCGGCGCAGTCGATGAGGTGCTCGCGCAGACCCGCCGTACGCTGGGACCCGTCAAGCACCTGCTGACCTGTCAGACCTGCGGTACGATCACCCACCGGACCTGCGCCCAACTTTTGGCCGTCAGCTTGACCTGCGACGCCACTGCTGACGAGCCCAGTGTGTGGGTCGGGGCCCGGTCGTACCTCGAAGCCCAGCTTAAAGACGCTACCCCGCTCGTCCACGAGGCCCACTCCCTTCGTCTCCTTGTCGATCGCTGGACCTGTATGTTTTGCCGCGCAGGCATCACCTCGGCTGGTCAGCTCATCACACAGGTCCCCATCTCCGGCATTGGCCTCGTACCCACCGACGCGGCTAAGGTGGAGCCCGGACTCTGTGCCCCCCTGATGCATACACACACGCTGACTGGGGCCCCCCCACTCGCCGATCCTGCGGCCGCCGTCCCGCCGCAGCGCCGGCTGCTGGGAGGCGGGCCGTGGTTCCTGGTGGCCCCCTCTGGCGGTGGTCACTCCTACCGCGATCTCTTCTGGCTCCCCTACGGCCAGGCTAACCACTTGGCTCCCATGAGCGTGACCCGACTTCTGAATACCGGTGCTGTGTCAACTGTGCCGCGGGCCGCCGACGACCTGCGACGCTACTTCACCTCCCCGCCACTGACTCCAACCCCTCCGAGTGACGGGGGCGAGACATCGATCGATCCGGCCACCTACCATGGACTGTATCTCGGGGCGGTCGCCCCGGCCACAGCACGGGCCGCCCGGGCGGCAGGCAGTGACCTGGCCCGTCTCGCTGCGCGCTGTCCGGCCTTTTGCTGTCCGCTACATGCGGTGGCCCAGACCTTCTGGCTCACGGCGTCCGGACAGAGCACCCGGCTGCTCGCCCTGCCCCCTGCCCAAGGGGCCACCGCCCTTGGCGATCCGCACGACCGGAAGTTGTATACTGCCATCCGCGTAGCTGGCGTGGTCTCCGCTTTGGCGTTTCTCGCCGCCGTCCCAGCAGGTACAGTCTGGCTGCGCCGCACCGGCCTCATCCCCGAGGGGTTTTTGATTGACCATCTTCTGGACCTGCACACCGAACCTCGAGCCGGGGGAGAAGGCCAGGTGCTCACCAGGGTTTACGTCAAATGGCAAGGCCTCCCATACGACCGCGCGTCTTGGATTTTGCCGCCCGGGGAACGCGACCCCGAACTGCCGCGATTCCACGCGGCCCTCGTGGCCTACGCGACGCGCTACTCCCGACTCTGTCCCAAGGCTCCATCCTACCACGCGCCCTACCCACGGCTGTCGGCCGCCGCCCAACGCGCCGTCGAGCCCGCCAAATTCCGCGAGTTCACCGCCCAGCCCGACTATCTTTCCGGCGGGACCCTCCTGCCCTACCAGCTGGACGGTCTTAACTGGCTGTGCTACCAATGGCACGCGCGGCGGTCCTGCATCCTGGCCGACGAAATGGGCCTCGGCAAGACCATCCAAATCATTGCGTTCGTCGCGAGCCTGTTCCACAGCCAATTCTCTCGGGCCCGCAGTGGTGATGGGCTGCCGGCCCACTTGAAGCCCGAGCGGATCCGCACCTACCCCTTCTTGATCGTCGTGCCCAACTCGGTCCTGAACAATTGGGTGCGCGAGTTTAACAAGTGGGCCCCGTCCCTCGAGGTCGTCGCCTACCACGGCACCGCCGAGTGTCGCACAGTCCTACAGCGGTACGAACTGTCCCGGCCAACAGCGGCCCCATTGGCTAACGCGGACCGCACAGCCGGGTCGGATACGTACCTAAACTGCCACGTGGTCGTCACCACCTACGAGATGTTCAGCGCCCACACGGACACGTTCCGTGGCATGGTGCGGCGCTGGCCCTGCGTGGTCGTGGACGAGGGCCACCGGCTCAAGAACGACACGGGCCGCCTCTACACGCAGCTGCATCGGGTGCCCGCAGATCAGCGCATTCTCCTGACCGGGACTGTCCTGAACAACAACATCCGTGAGCTGTTTAACCTCATGGCTTTCCTTGACCAGGCCAAATTTGGTGATGTGGACGCCTTGGAAAAGCGGTACGCTGACCTGGATGCGGATCGGCTACCCGAACTCCACGAAATGCTTCAGCCCTACCTACTGCGCCGGACCAAGGCTGAAGTACTTACGACGGCGGTCCCGCCCAAGAGCGAGGTCATCGTCCCGGTAACCATGACCGCCCTACAGCGCCAGCTGGTGCGGGCCACCCTGGCTCGCAACCGCGACCTACTGATTAGTATTACCCGCCAGATCGCCCGTTCCCGCCCCACCCCAGCGGAAGGCGACACCGACGCCACCGCCAAGGACAGTCGCGGACCCTCTGCCGCCGCCCGAACCTCCCTGCACAACGTGCTAATGGTGGTCCGCCAGATCCTTAATCACCCATACATTGTTCCTGATGTTGAACCACCGCCCGCCAAGGACCCGCGGGCCACCCAGAGCCGGCTGATCGAGTCCAGCGCCAAGCTGCGGTTACTGCACACCATGCTCGGCGTCCTGCGCGCCCGTGGCCACCGCATCCTCCTCTTCTCGCAAATGACGCGCCTTCTGGACGTGGTGGACGACTACCTGTTCAACGAAGGGATTCCGTACCTCCGTATCGACGGGTCAGTCACGGCTGGGGACCGGCAACGCGCCGTCGACCTATTCAACGCACCCGACTCACCCTACCAGATCATGTTACTCACCACCCGAGCCGGCGGGGTCGGTCTCAACCTGGCTTCCGCCGACGTGGTCATCATCTACGACATGGATTTCAACCCCCACGCCGACCTCCAAGCCATCAGCCGTGCACACCGCCTGGGCCAAACCAAACCCGTCATGGTATTCAAGTTTGTCACCCGGGACTCGGCCGAGGAACGCATTGTACAACTGGCCAAACAGAAGATGATCCTGGATCATCTCATCATCGAGAAAATGGACGTCGGTGGCGTGGCCGCTACTGACCTGGCTTCTATCCTACAGTATGGAGCCCAAGCTCTATTCGAAGAGGAAGAGGAAGAAGAAGGAGGAGGGAAAGCGGGATCGGACACCGAAGGGAGCAAGCCAGAGGACAGCGTAGGACAAGCCAAGGTGGAAGGTAGCGAACCGGTGACCAACGGTGGAGTCGGCAAACCAGCACCCAAGAAACGCAAGGCTAAACCGGTCAAGGAGATTCGCTACACCGAAGCCGATGTACGCGCCCTCCTCGATAGGACGCAAGCCGAACTCAAAGAGGCCGGCGAGCGGGCAGAGGGTGAAGCCGCAGCGACCCAGTCCACGCACAACCTGTTCGCCTTCACGAAGGTGTGGGTTCAAGACACCCCCGACCAGCCGTCGGCAGGCGACGGTGATAATGACCCAGCCGGCCGTCAGCTGGCCGGGCTGGACGCCCTGGACGCTCCGCGTTCCAACACCCCGACCGATATGGGTGATGGCGCCTTTTGGGAACGTCTCCTACAGGAGCACGAGGTGGAGGCCCAGGCAGAGACCGAGCAGGCCCGTGCGGAGATGGAAGCAAGAGCGGCAGCCGAGCGGGAGGGACGCCGGCTGCGGAATGTCAAGCGGGTACAGTATTTCGAATCCCGGGACGACGAGGGTAGCGGTCGGAAGCGGCAGAAGGTGGCCGAGGCGGACGCGGAGTTCATGGCCAGCGTTACCACCGAGGCGGACGAACAGCGCGAGATGGAAGACCTACAGGCGTTGGCCCGCGAGGCCGGGCTTGATTACAACCCGACCATGGGCCATCGGCACCCGCCAAAGCCAGCGGCAATGGCGGCCGCCACATCAGCGTCAATGGCGTCCGTCGAGCAGGGCACCCCGACCGTCCCGGGTCCGGTGGCGGAGGGTCCTGTTGCTGCGGCCAACTCGGACGCGCTGGCGCTGCCCCCATCCTTGAACGCCAACCAGTACGTTGAAGCATGCGTTGGCGAATTGCGTCGTCTTGCGCTCTTGAGCAAGAGGTTGCCGTATGACCCGGAGCGGCTCTTGCTCATGAGGGCGACCAATGCGGGGATCCGCGACCTCATGGCGTCCGCGGAGGGCGACCCAATTCGGGATAGGGTTATCGCGGTGGCGCACGGTCTTCGAAAAATCCAGCGGTCAGTCCAGCAGGCCGTGGCAGGCCAGGTAACGAACCCTTCCGTCCCGGACCCTGCCCAGAATTACCCGGGGAGCGGGTCGCAGCTTCTGTTGACAACCGGGGCATCGCAAGCAGCCTCCTCGAACACCCCGACGGGGGCATCATCCACAGCCCCACTGGCGCAGCACTCGTCGGTGCTAGCGCCCACGCCGTCCAAGCCTTATCCCGTGACCCCACGGCCCGCACAAGACGCGGCCGCGGTCCCGATGTCAGCACCTCCACCCACACGAACGATGGTCCCCGCCCAGCTCCCCAGTCTGCCCCCTTCTAACCAGACGTCTGCGCAGGTGCCCTTCATTGGGACTCCACCCGCTAGTACCACCCGCTTCGACTCTGCACGAATACTCTCGGCGCCCTCGGGCGTAGCATCCAGTGTCCACGATTCCTCTGCCGTCTTTGATGCAACCGCGACGACCCTCCAGCAGCCACCACCGCAGGAGGGACGACCGTATTCTCCCCCGCTCCACTACCTACGCGCCCTGTTTGCGCAGGTCAACCCACAGCGGTTTCTCGAGATCCCGTTCGCCGGAAGGGAGGTGGTCAACCCACCAGATCTGGTTAATTACCACACCACGGCGGTATGGTTGTTTGAGACCGGGCAAGTCAAGCAGTCTTACAATCCCTGCCCGGCCTGCCGGTACAGCCACACGGTGGCTTGCAACCTTATCTACCGGCGTAGCTTCCACGAGGGGATGAAGCGAACCATGGATATCAACCGGGCTCGGATGACCAAGATGCACACTGACGCCTACCTGGAATGGTATAACGAGCAGTACACACTGCATACCGCCAAGGTACTGGAGGGCGCCCACAACCTCGCGACCCGCCGCGCGCTGCCGCACAGTGGGTTGGCCAGTGCACCCATACCCTCTTCACCGTCCGGTCCCGTTTCGCCTGCGTCGTTTGCGCCCTCACCCATGATTGAGCAGGCAGTATCGCAAGCGGCACGTCCCTATCCACTACCACAGCAAGGTCGGCCACTGGCCCGGCAGCAGCAGCCACAGTTGCTGCCGCCTGTCGTCCAGACGATCTCTATGCACCCGTCTCAGTCCCTGCCCTCGCGCAAGCCAATACCGGAGCCAGCCCTGGGCCCGCCTGTGACCATTGCCTCGCACTTACAGCCCCTGCCCGAGGCTGTCCCTCCGCAACCCGCGCAGGCCACTTTGTGCCACGTTTGGAACAGTCGGGAGGCGTCGAATCAACATAACAACCCCGTGGCTGCCACCCCACTGCCCGACCAATCCACTTTAACTGCGGTCCTCCAACAATACATCTTACAGCAACAGTTCCAACGGCAACAACCACCCACACAGTTTCAACCACCGGCACCCGTGCTCTCCATCCACGTTAATCAGAGCGGCTTGACGATGCTGCAGCAAGGCTTGACCGCCATGCAGCAAGCGACCACGCCGTCCCTGCCGACCAGCGCTACAGCCGCGGGACGCTTTGTGGAGTTGCCTTCTAGTAGCTCCGGGAGCAGCCCGACCCCTCACCATCACCAGCACTCCAACGTGACACCCAGCAGACATCCTGGCCAGAAATCATACAGTAGCCGGCCGATCGCACCACGTCCGATGGCTGGAACGCCCACCACCGTCACCACCGCCTCCCCACGTCCGGCCATGAAACCACCGGTATCCCTGGCCAGTTACTTGAATGTCTGCGACCTATGTGGGGCGCAGTCTCCGAACGATGTCACGTCACCACCCCACAAGGCATCTGACTGCCCGTCACGCCGCCACACCGCTTTACTCCGGCAGCGGGTCGCCGACCTGGAAGCCGACACGGCGCTACCCCAGTTGGTCCGGTCCAAGATGGTCTCCACCGCCCGGATTTACCTCATGGAGGCCGAAACAATTGAATCGGCCAACCAGTCCGTACCTGGAGTAGATACTGTCGAATCTGCCTCGACAGAGACTAGCATGGTCCCCACTCGCGGCGCCAATGAGCTAAAGCCAGATCTTTGAATGCAACCTATGTGGCACCTCTCCTGATTTAGATCATTATAAAAATCTGCATACATAGATATATCTAATTTAGCTGGCCCGTCCTTTATTCTTGTTATGGCACGGTTTTAACTTTTTAGATCAGTGTCATCACGGATCCGCTAGTGTGCAATCCTCGGCAGAGGATATTGGAAAGGCACCATAAGTAGGTGCACAAGGGTATATGTCCATGGTGCTGTCCGTCTACTCTGGCCCAGTCACCGGGGCGTTGGTATTACGCTGGTCCAGGTGCTCCAGGACCTCACCGAGGATCCCCTCCGTCTCTTCGGGGCTGATAATCCAACAGGTGGAACAGGTGGTGCGTGTAGCGAGGTCATTCCCAGTGGACAGGAACTACGTCGGGAAGTAGGGAGGGGGATTACCCGGAAACGAGAGAGGCAGTCGAGGTTGTTAATAACGACGGTTTGATTAGTGACAGATTCGACAAGACCGGCCGAATATGGACCTACCCAGGCACATTGCCCCCTCTGGCCTGGCCAGGTCGCTCAATGTAATGGCTGCTAGGCACGCCAACTTACCTGATCACCCACGTGGAGTGTCTCGCGCGGGGCGTAGGCCAGATGATTCTGGAGGAGCTGGACGCCGATGAGTTTGTTGCCCACATCGACCCAGACGTCAGATCCGCCGTTGAAGGCACAGAATGGGATTTTACCCTGGTCGGGCGAGGAGGCCTTGTTATATTGGAGCAGGCACTGCTGGGTTGACAAAGCGCACTCGTCTAGCTGTTCACGATACAACCGACCGCTGGGCACAAGCCCGACGGCACGGGGTTTACGGAGTACGGTGGCCGGTAGGCGCATGTCACGGACGCACTGGCGGAGATTGAGTTCGGCGACATCGAGGAAGCGCTGGATGTCAGTATCGGACCAGTCCGACAGGGAGGTGCGGTAGGCGTCCTCTGGGATGTACCGCAGTCCGGCCGCCGGAGTACCCTGAAACAGGTAGTTGCACTCGCCGCCCAAGACGTAGAACCGCGTCAGTTGCTCCGGGGTGAGGTCCGCCTCCGCGAACCGGGCCAGGAGGCCGACTAGCCTCGCCTCGTAGCGAGTGGTATCGGTGGCGTACCCGGCGGCCGTGACCACGGCGACCGCCACGTCGTGGCGAAGGAGGGCGATGATTTGGTCCGCGATGGGGTTATCCGCTACAAACGTCATGCCATCCGGATAGAGGGTCATATCCCCGTCGAAGGTGACGAACCGGAGGTACGGGGCGCTGGCCGTTACCTGAGCCGAGTTGAGAATGCGACGGAGTTCGTTGAAACTCGGAGGCACGTAGCGTCGGGAGGCAATGGCATCCCGGGCGTTCGCCGCCAGGAAGGCGGAACGCAGGGGAAGGGGTGTGAAGAAGGTGCCGACGGTGGGGACCAGGCGCCGCAGCCGGGAGTACTTGTCGAGGCCCCGGGCGGTCATGGCAATGTGCTCGGCGATGAGGTCCTCTACGTCGCCCATGATCTCGGCGTAGCGGAGCTCATTGGCCCGGGCGGCGTCGGTGTTGGGTCCCGTGAGTAAGGCGGCCCGGGCGGAGTGGGGTCCCTCCAAACTATCCGGCGGGTTCTCGACGCTGGCCTGGCTGGCAGAGAGCCAGGTCGAGGTGTCCGTGACGTTCGGTGAGGTGGGGACGAGGGGCCGTTGAGGGCCACCGTAGGCGTCGACCGGGTCGCTGGCGTTAGCGCCGGTTTCGGTGGTAGCCGGGGTGGCGTGCAGGACGAATGGGGTCAAGAGCATGCTCTTGATGAACTCGATGAGCGGGTCTCGCTTGTGTGCCCGTAGGTGATAATTAACACGGTAGAGGGAAGTCATAGCCGGTGGTAAGCGACGCGGGTGCGGAAGGGGGAGGGGGAATGTGCTGAGCTGTAATCTGACGAGCGGTTGATAAACACGTACCCCAAGCAGGTAAATTCAGTCTATGGATACCAATAGTAGAAGGACACTGGTGAGAGGGAGGAAGGCCTGGCAGCGGTTAAACTATTTAAATAAGAAACCCGGTCGATTGTAAATAGTAAAAAAGGCCAAGATTGTAAATAGTAAAAAAGGCCAATGGAGTCGAGACCAGGCGGGGTACGTTGCCGAGGTCTCAGGGACTGTTGGTGTGGTTAAAGCTACGGGGGCCCACGGCCCGCGTCCTTCATGTCGGGTGGCGAGGGGCTGCTGGGAGGTGGCGGACAGATGGGCAGCGGACGAATTTATCAATGCCTTGCGTGGTGTGACCGCCTGCAATTCGTTGCGAAGCTGGGGACGGCGGCGGCCCGGTCGTGGGGATTGGCCGAATTAGCCGTCACGCAACGATCGGCAGTGACCATCACTCCACGGTGCGACAACTGCAGACGGGAAGCAGGAGAGCAGCGCAACCTGGCAGTCGGCCGCGAGGGTCCAAGGTGCCAGTGGGGCACAAGGTGGCGGAGCTGGAAAGCGGATGGCAGTCGTGGTTGCAAGGCTGCAACCGGTACGTGTGGAACTTGGTCACGAAAAACCTAGTCAGAGATTTACAGCCTAGGGCTGGCTCCAACTCCCCCCCCCGCCCACTACTAGTGGCGAGGGCTTACCTTGCTAGGCGGAGCCGCATGAGATAGCGTCCATTCTCTCCAGAGGCGGTAGGGTGGGATTGGGAACTTGGGGCGGGCCCGGTCGGACTAGCGATAAGCTACGTATTGAGCAGTGTAGCCATTCGGGAGGTCGACCCACTCGTTCGCGGCGGGTGTGTGCTTCGTTAGACATGCCACGCGCACAACAATACGCCCTGCGCCCCCCATTCCTATCGGACCCTAGCTGCATTGGCTAGCCCTGCATGGGACCCATAGTCGCGGCAAGGTGTCTATCGTTCGCTTCAGCACCGCCTTGTCCCCATCTCACGCCACTGGGGCCAAGCTGGGGCCAATCACCTGCAATGTATCCGATGCTACCAATAGGCCACGTGAGCCAGCACAGAATTTGTTAGCGCGAGCGGGATTCCGGCTAGGCGCTGAAGAGGTGCACGCTGAGTCTGCCCCTACTGTGTGTGCCCCTCCCCTACCACCAGCCCCTGAGATGACCTGGCCAACACCGGTCCCATACACACATGCCCCCCCTTTGCATAGAAAATTTCGCAGTCTCGGCCTATCCTGTACCTCCTCCTCTGAAGACCCACAATCACACCCGCTAAAAATATATAAGCGACCCTCCTCGTCTCCCCTCGGCACTCGCCAGTCTCCCGCTCGTCCCCTGGCCGCTGATGCCATTAGCTTCCGTTCCTATCGTACCCTGTCCTTCCGTTCTTCATCATATAGAGGACAGTGAAGCAGCCTGCTCCATCCGTCGTCACGCATAGCCAATTTCATTTGCGATTATCCTACCTCGGTCGGAAAGTATCAATCAGTACCGCTGGCCAGTGCAGCCGCCTCAATTCACCACCCGGGAAACTCGCCTGCTCCCCATACCTACCGTATTCTTTGCGGATAATTGACTTCGCCGCCGTTCCCTCCGCAGCCCCCCTACCAGCACCACCATGGACGTCCCCGCTGTACCCTTCCCGGCCACGAACCTGCTGGCCACACCCAATGTGACGATCATTACCGGCCGGCACGTCCTGCTCAGCAGCGCCCAACTAAACCCCGCGGCGGCCACGCTGCTTATCCAGGATGGGACCATCGACCGTATCCTCCTTGAACACATCCCAGCTGCCGCCTTGACCAGCCGCCTCCCAGAGCTCCTGGCTTCCATGTCACCATCTACCGACCCATCCTCACCGACCGTGGGGTTTTGGGATGTGGGCGACCTCTGGATAATGCCTGGCGCCATCGACGCCCACGTCCACATTAACCAGCCGGGCCGCACGCTATGGGAAGGCATGGCCACGGCTACCCGGGCCGCCGCCGCGGGCGGCTGCACCACCATCGTCGATATGCCGCTCAACGCCATTCC
>JANBPT010001162.1:0-13160 GCA_027575765.1 Tieghemiomyces parasiticus | reverse complement strand
TCACGCCAGCAGCTCACCGCCGAGGAGATGCGGGCCCGCGGCCGTGTGGAGCGGGAACGCCGCACTGAGGCGGAAGCAGCCTCCTCTGGCGTCAGTCTGACCGACGGCCTTCTTACCACCAGGGACGGCGGTGACCTGAAGGCGGGCGACGGCGAGGTTCCACCTCACGCCCTCGTTGGGTTCTGCCGAGTCTACGCCGGACAGCTACGCACGGGCCAGACGCTGTACGCCCTGTCGCCCAAATACGACCCGAACCTCCCAGCCACTCTGCAGGCTCAGTACATCACGGAGGTGACGGTGGGCCGGCTGTACCTGCTGATGGGGCGTGAGCTGCTGCCCATCGAGACGGCGTATGCAGGCAACACGGTGGGCGTGGCCGGATTGGACAACGCGGTGCTCAAGACCGCCACGCTTTGCTCCGTACTCCCGGGCCCGAACCTGTGCTCCGTCCTGACCGGATCGGCACCCATCGTGCGGGCCGCCCTGGAACCCGTACACCTGGCCGACATGCCTCGCCTGGTCCGTGGACTCAAACTGCTCAATCAATCTGACCCTTGTGTCGAAGTGTACGTTCAAGAGACGGGTGAACACGTCGTGGCCGCCGCCGGGGAGCTGCATCTAGAGCGCTGTCTGGCTGATCTACGCGAGCGCTACGCCGGAATTGAGATCCACGTCTCCCCGCCACTCGTCCCTTTCCGCGAGACGGTGGCTCCGCAGGCCCATGGGCCGCAAGCGGTCACGGTGACCACCACCCACCGCCTGTGCGCCATCACTGTCAGCTGCCAACCGCTCCCGCCAACAGTGACTAAGTTCCTCACCGATCACAAGGCCACGATCCAGCAGTTTTGGGGTGGGCGTGGGTACGCTGAGGCCAGCGGTGACGCCGTTGTCGACGTGCTGGCTGGCACTGGGGCCCCTCAGGCCCGTCTGGGTCTCGTCGACTTCCAGCAACGTCTCACTGATCTCTTTGCCGAAGATGAACGTGAGAACCGCACCCACTGGGGTGACGTCGTGCCCTGCTTGTGGCTTTTCGGTCCCAAACGGATCGGTCCCAACATGTTGCTCAACAAAATCCCAGGCCATCAGGTTCGACCCTGCTACCACCACCCGAGCAAGCAGGCCACCCGGCCCGAATCTCCCGCTGAACCTGTCGCTGGGGTCGGCCCCCCCACGGCCGTTGCCGCTGACCTTCTCGCCGATAAAGTGGCCCAGCTCGAGGTCCAGGATAATGACGACACGGACCGCGCAGGGTCGGACACCCTCCAACGGTCTACTCTGGCCGACCTGCGCATTCGGGACCTGGAAGAGGCCATTGCCACGGGATTTCAATTGGCCACGCTCAACGGTCCGTTGTGCGCCGAACCCGTGGTTGGTATGTGTTATATTGTAGAAGACTGCCGGCTCCTGACCGACCGGGGCGACGGCCCGGACCTGCCGCTTTCTACACTATTAACGACCCTACCGGGTCAGGTCATCGCGGCCACCAAGGAGGCCTGTCGCCAGACGTTCCTCACGTGGTCGCCACGGCTGATGCTGGCTATGTATGACGTGGACGTGCAGGCCACAGCCGAAGTGCTCGGTAAAGTCTATGCCGTCCTGGCCAAACGCCGGGGCCGCATCGTGTCGGAGGAGATGAAGGACGGCACGTCCCTGTTTCAGATCCGCGCCCGCTTGCCTGTCATTGAAAGTTTCGGATTCGCTGACGATATCCGTAAACGCACCTCGGGAGCTGCCAGTCCTCAGCTCGTGTTTAGCGGGTTCGAAGCCCTTGACGAAGATCCCTTCTGGGTGCCCACAACCGAGGAGGAACTCGAAGATCTGGGTGAGAAGGCGGATCGCGAGAATCTGGCCAAGAAATATGTCGATGGCGTGCGGAAACGTAAGGGTATGTTTGTTGAGCAGAAAATTGTCGAGTCGGCCGAGAAGCAGCGTACTCTCAAGAAGTAGGTCGGTCCGATCGGTTATCTCGCTTTTATTGTTTAAGGCCATTCCTTCACTCCGACTGTATACCATCAAAGCGTTTCACAACCCACACCAAGTCTTTCCGATGAAGATTGCAAGGGCCGTATCTCAGTCCAGCAAATAAAGTCCATTGAGAAGTGGACAAACGTCGAGAACGAGAAAAATAGTCAGCTCAACTACGAATAAACCGGACCGACCGTACGGAGGTCATACAATAGTCCTGTTAAAGGAGACAGCAGGAAGAATGGGCGAAAGTGTCACTAGGGCTTAGGTAGCGATGCCCGGACGCTGCTGATGAGCGAGGCCAGGCGCGAATAGGGGGCCGGACGGGTCTCCATCGCCTCCAAATGGGGAGTAGGCGAAACGTCTCGAGGTGCCACCTGGGCGACGGCTACCGGAGTGGGGTGGGCTGGTGAGCTCGGCTCGGAGGTGGCGGGTAGGGGTCGAACACTGCTGAAACTAGCAGTCCGGGTAGTCGGTGCGATCCGCCAGGGGAAGGAGGTGGTGGTGGTAGGCAGAGGATGGTCCGAACTCCGACGGGCCCGCTTGTGGGTCGCCGCTAGGACCTGTCGTGTGGAGAGCTGGCGCTTAGGGGTTGTAAAGTGTGTCATAGCAGTCGACATGAGTGGGCAGGGCGAAATGATGAATTCCCCGGGCTCGGAAAGAGGCGGAGATGGGGCAGCCAGGGCGGTGGAAGGGGCCCACTGGGCTGCCAACGTGGCCTCCAGGTCGGCGGTGCGGGCCCTCAGGTGCCGCGTGAAAGCGGTGGTCAAGTCACAGGTCTGCCAGCGTAGCGCTGGCACGGGACACTCCGGGGTGAGGTGCCGGAGGTACGGGTCGATGGCCAATTGAACAGTCCGGTAGAGAATATGGGGAAGCGGGAAGGGCAAATCGGATAGGTCTAGTGATAGGGTGCGAGTGGATTCGACACTACCGTCGGTGGCAGCGTGGATGGCTTGGTTCAACCGGACAAGCCGGACTTGATATCTTTCCAGTGCCTTGCCCACCTCGGCCCGAACCTGCGGCGTGTTGGGAAAACTTGGAAATTGTGCAGCCAAGTACTTGTCCATGTCCACTTGAAAGTCCCGGACGATTTCCAGCGCCGAGTCGAGGGTAATGGTTGCGGCAGAGGTAGTCGGATGGGTCATACTAGATGGAATCGCCCGCTCTTCCAAAGCAGGCCACGCTGCCAGGGTGGGCGGGTCGGCAGAGCTGCCTTCGCTATTAAAAAATGCTGCGGAGCGAGCCACAGTGGCCAAGAGCTCATTGGTGAGATTGGCGAAGGTCTGCCAGCTGGTAGCAATACGAGTCTCCAGGGTGGCCAGATACGACTCTACCACCGTGCGAGCCGTGTCAGGTCGTACGGTGCTGTCGGCCGAGACCACCCGGTCCAGGTCGCGGGCGATCTGCCTCTCCCAGCGGTCAATGGCGTCGAGCAAGTGGTTACGCAGGGTCCCGGCGAACACATCGAAGGTAATGTATGGAGAAAAATGGTCACTAATGGTGAGCCACTGCGTTACGAGGGTTGACAGAGCGTGGGTCAATGGGGCGACGAAATCACAGACCGGGACGATTTGGGGAGCCTCCCCAGCCAGGGGACTCTTTTCCGCAGCAGGGTTACCTATGACGGCTACCGTATACTCATACAACAGCCGGCGGGACTGCAGATCGGAGAGACAAAGCTGGGCGGCCAGCTCGCGCCCAAGCGTGACCGTAGAAGCGTCATTATCTGGGGGTAGATAAACTACGATCACAGGGATGCGGGAGCGTTGGGTAAAGCACTCGAGGGCCCGGACGAGTCGGCAGCGCTGCTGTTCCCAATAGAGGCTAGCGTCGCTAGATCGGCGTGGCGGTGGGGCCACGTGGAAGATGAGGCCGGCCAGGACATCAACGTTGTCGATACGCCCGGTACCTTCCAGGGAAGTCGGATCAGTTGTGGCCACGCCCAGGGTAGGACGAGGAGACACATGGGACCGCGAAACCAGGGATTGTTCAAAGAGGATTCGAGCACTGTCAGGTAGGGCCGGGCAGTTACGCCAGAGGGCGCCGAGAACGGCCCGGGGAGGTTCCACGGTCTGGCCGCCGTCGGGGTCGGAGGTAGCAGGCTGGCGGAACTGCGTCAGCAGCCAGCGGTCTGACAGTCCGTTTGGAGTAGCCGGAAGGACCCAGAGCTGGGCGGAGGGCGGGGGCCGCGGTCCGGTGGCCCGATTAGCCCGGGCGGCCTGCCCCTGCCGTAGGGTTTCACACAGTCGAGTTGCCAGCCGGCCGGGTCGCCACAGCTCGCGCTGGCCGCGGGACTGCCAGGCACTGCGCTGGAAGGTGTTGGTCAGGAGGACACCATGATCGACCCCTTTAGCGCGGGCCAAGTCGAGATGTGGGTTGCGGACGGGCCCGGCCGCAGTCAGCAGCGAGTTGGTAGATGGCGCCGATGGAGGTCGACTGGCAAACGATCCGGCCTGGACTGCACGTAACGAGTCGGCAATGTGCTGCTGCTGGCGCTGCCGGTCAATTTGGGCTTGCTTGCGAGCCGCGTAGCGGCTGTGCCAGGTTCTAAATGCCCACCGGCGCTGGAGATGGCTGGCGCGCGCGTGGGCGAGCTCATGCTGGCAGAGAAGGTAGACTGAGACCGTGACCTCGTTGTCGAGGAATGTCTGCGCGCGCTGTTCGCACCACTGCGCCTGGGCCAACCGGTGGCGCGTACGTTGCTCATTTGCCCAAACCTCTCGCATGGTGTCACGAGAGACCTCTTCGATCGTGGTAGTAGTCATTTCAGTGAGCCAGTTGTCGATAATATCGGCTGCCAGGACAGTGCATTGTGACTCTGAGAAACGGGGCAAGGACCGGGCCGGGGATTGAGGCGGGAGTGGTTGGCCTGGCGAAGGCTTGGGATGACTGGCCACCGCAGGAGTGTGTAACGCTGGCAGCACAGAGGGTGGTAGTATATCGCTGGATGACACGGTAGAATGTGAAGCGTCAAACGGGGTATGTGGTTGTTGGCCGAACGGTGAGACGGCGACAGGCACGGACCCGGGTGCAAACCCTAGGGATTTCGGGACAGTGGATACAGGGAAAGCGGGGCTGGAGCCGAAAGTGCCAGCAGGCGCGAGGCCAAGGGCCGGTGTAACAGGCGCTGAAAAAAGTGAGGTGGAGCTGATAGCGCTGGCGGGAGCCACTGAGCCGGCAACGGCAGGTGCGTTGTGGCCGGCGCTACTCGTTAATGCCGAGAAGAAGCCTGTAGTATTGGGGCGGGTGAAGAGGGTGGCAGGGGAAGCAGGTGCCGCGGAGGAGAGCGGGGTGGAACCTGGGGGGTTGGTAGGCGCGGTGGGACCATGCGAACGAATCCCATGGTGGCCCGGGTAGTTCGTTAGCAGCGGCGGGAACAGGGCGGCGGGAACATGTCCAAAAGTAGCCGGGAAGGTGGGGGCGGAATTTTGGTTACTGGCGGGTGCGCCGGAGGCGGGAAAGCCAAAAGAGTTGCTGGCCGCAGCGCCTGTGGTAAACGGTTGTTTAAAAGCGGCAGGACCGACACCATTGGTGAACGGTGCAGCAGTGGGAAGTAGCGGGGCCCGGTGGGGCGGATAGGTGAAGCGCGAGAGGCGACCCTTTACAATGTCAGCCAGCACCTCGCCGGTCCGCTTTTGCGCTACGAGACGCTGAGAGGCTCCTAGGTGGGGCGGGCGTTCCGGGTCTTCAAAAATGCGCCGGTTATGGGGGCCTTTCCGGCCCAGCTGGACGGTATTGTCCGTGGTGCCGATCTTGTAGGCCCGGCACAGGGCGGCGGCCTGGGCGGGACCGTCCAGGCCCAACCGTTCGGCCAGCCGTGCCAGAGGGTACTCGCTGTCGGGCACATACTGGATTGCGGAGTTGAGGGCATGGAGTCCATTGCGACGTACAAGGTCAAAGTGCAATTCCAGCACACAGGCCAGGAGGTATGGGGTACCCGGAGAGGCTAGAAGTCGGAAGAAGCGGTTAAACAGGAACGGCGAGGACTCACGGCTGCTGGCGAACCGTCGCGAGTGGGTGGGGTTGCGGCCGTACTGGGCGTAGGCATGGAAGACCAGCGCCAGCTGCACGGCCGGGTCGGCGTAGATCGCCGGGTCTAGATTTTGGGCGAAGTAGATCATGTCATTGTCGCTCAGGTTGAGGCAGATGTGGTAGGCGCGAAATTCAGCCTCGTTGGGGCAAACCACGCCATCGGCGCGCAGGTCGCTGTAGAATTCTTGCAAACTTTGAAGGACTGGGTGGGAGGTCAAAAAAAGGGAAGGTAGAGGGACATGGGGTTCAGATCGGCGTAGCAGCAGAGGAGATTAGAAGGTCCGGGGAGTTTTCTAGTGGCTCTTGGCCTGGTGACGGCAGTTAGGCAAAATAGTATAACGTGCCGAATGGTGGTATGTCGGGTGGAGACACGCCAAGAGAGGTGCTCGAACAGAGGTGGAACTTACCTTTGCCGAGCTGTTCCTTCTCCTGCTGGATGCTGAATCCCTCAACGTCAGCCATCAAGTGGCAGCATATAAGGTGGTAACGGGCGATCTGCTCATGGGCCTCCACGGCCTCGGGCCCGCGACTGTTCTGTAGCGTGAAGTCGGTCCGGATAGACCGTGTGCGGTCGCGGACAAACCCATGAGAGTCCCGGAGGGCCTCGTCGGAGGTGACGATATGGGTCATGAGGTAGTCCAGGGTGCGGAGCAGTACGTCAGGCGGACGCACGTCCGAGGGTAGCGGCTGGTCATTACCTGCCGCTGACCGGTGGAAAGACTTGACGGCCCGCACGGGGTCGATGCGGCGGGTGCCGGGGGTATACTCGAACCGCTCTACATTGTTTTGGTACTCGCGCTCCTCGCGTTCGAACAGGGGGCACATATCCTGGCATGTGCCAATGAGCGTGATGGCGTCGTCCAGGGACCGTGGCACGTTAGGGTCCGGGATGAGGCCTAGGGCCACGCACCGCTCACGTTCCCGGGCCCTGGCCGGCTTGAGTTCCAGGTAGCGATTATGGTCAAGTTGGGCATTGAACCGTTGCTCACGGGAGTCCGCCATGGCGGACATTTCCTGGTCTTCATCGGGCCGACCGTCGTGATCCATAGGTTTGGGGCCGCGCGGACGGGCCGGAGAAGTCGGTGGAATGTAAAACGAAGGAAGGAAGGAATGCAGCAATCCAAGTGAGACGGGGAAGGAGGCAGTTAGTGGTTATGAGGTGAAGGAGTAGAAAGGTTAATGCGAGGCATTGCAAGGCATGTGCAATGCAGAGATGACCAGGCAAGTCGCGCTAATACGATGTAAGGCCGCACGGGTCACGGGCAGAAGTATGACTTGGAACTCGCAAGCGCCACTGCTTGCTTATTCACCACCCGCTGCAAGCAGACCCTCGACGTTTCGACTGACACTAATCGGCCTCGGAGCAGGCAGACTAATACGTTAAGACGAGTGGCTTCCACATAACCGAATTGGGCTGTGCCCCGGTTATTCTGGCTGATCGTATCCTATGGCGTCCAAGGGGGAACTTTCCGTTGTACTGTCACTCTGGCCGGGACTGGCGGGCTATACCAGCGACAGAGGACCGAGTCATTGAACCCCTGCTTTTATTCAACTATCCTCCAGCTTATCTGGTGTGAATTTTATCCCAGAAAGTCAAACAGATGTACATACGTTAAAGGTTCTATTCCAAAAGGAGAACAGGTCAGCCTGTACACACTCGTGACCAGCTGGGTCGATTGGCCTACGCGAATGTGATATATGAGGCATATCCATGTCAAGGCGTAGAGATGGTAAATACATCAGCAAACGGCCGCTTAAGTAGCGGATCATTAACCCACCAGTACAGCAGTTGCCTACCCACATTGGGATCGAATAAAACGAACTCAATGCTATGTTGATGGGCGATATGTTGCCTTCCTAATTGGGGATACCTTAAATTATATGAAACCAACAGTTTTTATGGAGCCAACTACTTGTAGCGTCAGAGGGAATAGCATAAACGATACCAAGTATTCAGGGGCTCGCGCTGAAACATCTCACTGGAAATACTGGGGCCGTCACCGAGTCAGACCGACCGCATAGGAGAAAAAATACGGCACCAATGGTAACCTCAATGATTGAGGCATCAAGTAAAATAAAGGGGGGATAGGACTTAGCTAGAATCAGATGATAGTGGGACGGAGAATACGGCCCGAGGGGAAGGGGCAGTTAAAAAGAGGACCGAGGAGGGGGGGCACTTGACGAATTGGCAACCAGAGTACAATGCAGCATTTATTGCACAACAATTCTACGATTATGGACGATTCGTCCTCTTTCGATTAGTCTATTTTCCTGATAACGGGATAACCATTGAGTGTAGTTAAGGAGTTTGGCCTCGGATCCTTCTCCACGAAGGGGAAAGGGAATCTGGTATCCAGCCGAGTTTGCTGTAAAATCGGAAGTTCGCCGCCTACTAACATGGTTTTGGACAATTTAAAATGGAGGTCCGACAGTTCAATCAGGAAAGCCAAGTATGAGGGCTGGCAGCAACCTCGAATGTGGAGGCATCACAGTGGAGTCATTTAATCGATGGAAAGTTTATCTAATCTTAAAAAGGCAGCGGCAGCACTAACCTAGAGGTCTGGTGAAATACTATAGCCCTAAAGGGGGAATTGAGCTCAAACCGGATAATATGGCGTATGTTATCTAAAGGTACTCAGATCCGCATCCGAACTCCAAGTAAATCGGGGTTTCAACAAACGCTGAGAAGGGATACAGGTCTGGCATCCAAACAATTACACAACTTAAATATTACTGTCCGAATTTCATTTGCTGTAAAGCGAACCGAGATCGAATGGTCGGTCCCGCTTTCAAAAGAACCTCCGAGACGGTATGGAGAGTTCGGAAGTGTGCAGTCGGAGCACAGGTATCCGAATCTGCAACGCAAAGTGGGGTCGGATAGCTATTGACGGAGTTATTGAACAAAGAAAACCAATGAAAGTGTAACAATAAACGAGCTTAAGAAAATATTGCTACTAGGTTTACTTAACGGATTAGTGCCAACGGATGGCACTATGGGACAGAAATCGGAAAATAAGCTGCCGGGCCCTATGTTGCATACTTGGGCCCGGCTTTTATACTATGACTATAATAAAGGATTAACGCTAACTGGTGGACGGCCTGGCTGGCCCCCCGTCTCTTCCGGGCCTCTCCCAGAGGTCGCCCGGTCTCTTTTCTTTTGTTTCTTTCAATAGTTATACAGGCGCGGCCTATGACAGCTCCTAAAAGGGAGAAGCCGTGTTCGGATACACGTTCATCAGCGCCTTCTTGGCTCAGTTGGCAGAGCGTGTGCCTAGTAAGCACAAGGTCATCAGTTCGATTCTGGTAGAAGGCAAGAATTATTTTTAATCAGAAGCGTTTTTGATCCTGACTTGCGGTTTTCAACCGGCATCTGTCGAGATTCGCTGCCTCCACTTAATTTATAAACGTGATATAGATGCTTAGGTTACCCACGTTTCACCCACGCCTTGTAGGAATACGTTTACCTAGTGAGCGGATAGATGAGTCTTCACTCATTATCCGCTTCCTGCCACAATTCGCGCAGCCCCTTCACTCCGCAGAAGCCTAGTATCAAGGTACCCCTGATATATCTGAGCACACCAATGAGTCAAGTGGTATACGGTTACTGAGGCTAACCCCATATACTTCCTAACCTTGTTTCTCGAGCGAGTAAACCGACGCCTTCGAATGTCAATGCAGGCACGGTTGAGAGGGGACAAACGCTCCGATCTTTCCGGGATAGCCAGCATTGCCAGTACAGATGGATTCACTTACTCTTGTCGATACCTCTAAGTTAGATTCAGTGGAGGAGTGACCCCAAGTGGTGTGAACCCTATACTGTTGCAGTGCCACTTCCCACGGAAGAGCCGGACGGCGTATCGTACGATAATTGTTTTTTCAGATGCGACCTTGCCGCTTATTGGGATGGTTGGACAAGAAATGGTTGGTCTTTCAGTGGCGAGTTCAGGGGTAAGCCGGCCGAGCCGAGAGGTTCGCTATATAGACCTCTGTCGGCCCGGACAAAGGCTTAAGCTTGCCTCTATCCTTACTACACGCATCTTCTGCTCTACTTGACTGTTAACTGCTTTCCAATATCCTTGTGCCCCTCCCGTCCTTTGCTTGCAGTCCCTCCTCCTTCGTTTTACGCCATGGCTACCAGTAAGCAACAATTCATTGAATTTTTCCCCCGACTCGTGACCGACCTGCTTCGCGACTTGGATGAACTCGAGGCCCTACCTGAGAGCAAGGCCTGGATCAAACGGGCGCTAGAACTCAATGTCCAGGGCGGTAAAATGAACCGCGGTCTCTCGGTGGTTGACGCCCTGGCCGTGCTTCGATCCCAGGCTGGGACCAAATTGACCACCACCGACCGCGAGCGGGCCACCATCCTGGGTTGGTGCATTGAGCTCCTCCAGGCCTTCTTCCTCATCTCGGACGATATCATGGACGCGTCTATTACCCGCCGGGGCCAGCCCTGTTGGTACCGTCGGCCGGAGGTCGGTATGATCGCCATCAATGACGCCTTCATTATCGAGATGTTCATCTACCGTATCCTCAAGAAGTACTTCCGTGCCGATGCGTTCTACATCGACCTGGTCGAGCTGGTCCAGGACGTGACGTTCAAGACCGAGCTGGGTCAATGCCTAGACCTCATCACTGCCCCCGAGGACGACGTGGATCTCAATCGGTTCTCTATGGACAAGTACCGGTACATTGTGCGGTTCAAGACGGCGTACTATTCGTTCGTGCTCCCGGTCACCATGGCCCTCATGCTGGCCGGTGTCCAGGATCCGAAGGCGTTCCAGCAGGCCGAGGCCGTCCTGCTACCGCTGGGCGAGTACTTCCAGATCCAGGATGACTTTCTAGACTGCTACGGTACCCCTGAGATGATCGGTAAGATCGGGACCGATATCGAGGACAACAAGTGCTCCTGGCTCATCAACCAGGCCCTCCTCCTCGCCAATCCCGACCAGAAGACTCAACTGCACCAGCACTACGGCAAACGCAGCGCCGAGGACGTGGCAGCCGTAAAGGCCATCTACCAGGACCTTGGACTTGAACAACGGTTCCATGACTATGAGTCCCAGAGCCACACTGATATCACTGGGCTTATTAAGGCGGTTGATCCGGCTTTAGTACCTCACCAGATCTTTGTAGACTACATGGGCAAGATTTACAGGCGGACCAAATAACGGGTTCAAAGAAAATATAGCGAGAGATAGGAAAAAATAGCATGTAATCGTGGGTCATAGTATCACAACGATACTGCCTACTCAATAAACTCTTTATACTGTCTCTGTTGATACTATTGAACCTACTGCCAGCATCCCGACTAATGGCTAGGGGGAAGTCTGGTAGATTGTTACTCATCACCATGTCAAATTTTGGTATAGAGTATGAGAATTGTGAGTCAGGGCTCAGGTGCATTAGAAACGAGAGGGTTACACCGGCTTTGGCAGTTTCAGCAATGAGACCCAATGCTATTGTGGCGGAGGAATCCGGGAGGCGGTCTGGAGGGACCGACCTCCTGACGGATACCCCTTTTCCCAACGGCTATGACTCACCAGAGTCCAGGCCTACACCAGGAGGGTAGATCCTCAACTTATCAGTAGGGTATAGGAAAGAGGCCAGGGAGGACCCGGACTCTGCCCCTTCTTCTCTTTACCTTTTATCATTCTTTCACTTTGTCTTCACGGTGCCCCGTGCTTCCCTTCTCGTTTTATTACATCTATATTTGCAACCGTTTAGGCCTCATTGGTCCCTACACCGGAGAGCTCCATTTTATTAA
Organism: Tieghemiomyces parasiticus; assembly: GCA_027575765.1. NCBI lineage: Eukaryota > Fungi > Kickxellomycota > Dimargaritomycetes > Dimargaritales > Dimargaritaceae > Tieghemiomyces > Tieghemiomyces parasiticus. The sequence continues at coordinate 1,396 of JANBPT010001162.1, read as the reverse complement.
AAGCTCTGCGTAGCACACTATCTATATAGGGGGGGGGCGGCGTCAGCGTTACGTTTTAGCTTCTCCATAGCATGTTGATCACCGCAGCTGCCAACTGCATCCCCGGCGGGTTAGCTATCCAGCAGTGCTGTCAAGTTGTGCTCTCTACCCTCATACCTAGCCTCCTACTAGCATTTTGACAATCATAGTTAAGGACTCGATATGCATTGACATCTGCCTGATGTACTATATACAGACACGCTTAGCTTCACTGCACCATATATTACTTACTCGTGGACTAACTGTGATATGACGTGTCCTGTGACTCAGATTGCTGCGGCTGACGCTGGTTGTATAGAAAGTATCTGGCCATTCCGTTGCCACGGAAATTATCATTTAGACAGGTGTGTGGCTTCTCTACACTACTAATTCGACAATCCATCGAAAACTTTAATAAGGATATGGTCAATTTGGGCCCATTACTACTGCTCATCCAGATGATGAGGGGCGTGTCCACGTTTAGAATTACTCTGTGACTAAAAACAATGCAAGAGTTTCAGGGCAACTGTCTACACATACAGTGTAAGCTGCAGAGGATGATTCTTCCGATTTTAAACTGCAAACCTGGGTAAATCAACAGTGGCCCTGAGTAAGGGAGCAGCAAGTGCACCAATTGGTAGCAACTTGACGAAATATACGCACGAGTCTATCTGGTGAAGTCATCTAAAACTCAAATGTCGGATCAAATAGGGTACTGTGACAGAACCATCTACTGGTATTACGGATAATAATATACTAAACAGTACAGTACAATACAGGATTATATGGTGCAGGGTCTCGGCATTAAATAAAGGATGGAAAACTGCAAAATAAGTAATGAAAATCTACTGAAGAAAAGCAGCCAATGACAAGATTGGTACTAAAGACTGCATTGGCAGTATATCCGCAAGAACAATCACGCAAATTTTATCTAACAAGAATGGTGAGTTGATATTAGGCCCAAGCCTAATAACATAGCAAAAGGTTTACCAACTATCACAGAATTTATAGTTCTGATATAACAGACTTGATCAATACCTTGGGATAATCAAATGTAGTGGTGCCCAATCGCCACACTATTATCATTGTCATAACTGGATATCAGTTAGATGACAAGAAGCCAGTATAAAGCGGGCCCAAGTAGGGCCTTATAAAAAAATGACAGCGTTTTACTGTCCCTTATCGTTTCTATAAAAAAAAATCGCGCCAATACTCCGTATATTTATTGTATGTTTTCGTCAAAACCCTAAGGTGTAGGGTTTTTATATAGGCAGCGCACCAAATTTTCTGTAAAGCGGCCGATATCTGGAAGTCGGTCCCGCGCTCAAAAGAACCTCCGAGGCAAAGTGGAGAATTCAGGAATATACAGTCGGACCAG
>JANBPT010001161.1:0-13165 GCA_027575765.1 Tieghemiomyces parasiticus | reverse complement strand
AGGCGGGTGGGGCCAACGGTCGCCTCGGTAGGCGGCATAACGCTGGAAGCCATCCGGGCATGGTCACTAGGGGGTGGTCGAGGAGGTACGGGGTGACGAAGCCGCTGCTTCACAGTGGGCAGGCCCGGGGTAGCATGCCCGGTGGGAGTGGAATGCACACTCCAATGAAGATGAATGGCGGAGGACGGGCGCTGGGGGAGGGTCAGGGCTGTACGTGCGTTGATTCAAAGGTGATGTGGCTGCGTGGACGGCGGTAGCGGTTGCGCTTCGAGGGCGAGAGGTGAAGTGAATCCCTTTCGGAAGGAATGAGCAGTTGGCAAGGCAGGGAAGCATAGCAGGTTGGAAAAGATGGGATAATTGAAGTGAGCCTAGCGAGGTAAGCAGTGAATAAAGTAGTGAAGGTGTCGAGTCGACCCGCCACCATTACAATACCAAGCCCGTTCTCACTGTACCTCGGAAATAAGTGGCGGGTGAGGGGGAGGGGGCGCCCACAGAGCCAATCACCCCTCATGAATTAGAAGTGTCACTTGCAGGTCCCTGTACGGGATGCAGAGTCAAGTTACACTGTCGTCCGCCGGAATCGTGCATGGGTTTGATTATATCACGTGACATTAATCACCGGGGTTTGCTCGCGACTATCAGGGCCAGGCGACCAGATCACATGCGAAGCCAATGCCGAGCGGTGGATGATACTCCGCATCAGTGCCCTCGGCGGCCAGTGCCACCGCCACTAACTAGGGCCTAGTCGCGACCAGGCTTCGCGCCATCCCCTCCTACTTACTTGATGGACACTTTGGCTCGGGTGGCTATTCTGCGGAGTGCCACGGTCCATAGAGGAGCCTGGAATACCTCCCAGGTGTCATTTAGGCTTTGTACCTTCTAGCCTTTAGCGGCTGAGGTCGCCATCACCCAGGCGGGTGGCTACTCCACCCCAGTACTTTGCTGTGTATCCCTACCCTTCGCAGTCCCACCGCTGCGCTTCCCATGCACCGCAGGAGGACCGCGACTGGAGAGGGGGGTAGCCCCTGACGAGCACATGCCCCAGTGGCAGGTGATAATCGACCAGACAACCAGCGAGAAACGCGTGCATACACACAACCTCCCCCCGACGGGCCAATCATACGGCGAACTCCCATCGTCTGCGACGCAGCCTGTCGCCCTCCATCTCACGGAGGGGAGGGAGAGGGGCTCCTATAAATCCCGGGGACTGTCTACCCCATCCCTGCGCCTGAAAGCTATCCCGCATAATCCATTCCCACACCCTCAATCTTGCCTACCTCGTCTCTACATACTTTTTCAACGGTCCATCTCCCTTGGCTGCCATCACCAATTGGGCAGTCCTTACCTTTTTACGCCACCCATCGCCTGGTAAGTGGGTGATTGGCATGTCGCTCTCGTCGGGCCGAACCTAGTATATCGTGTTTGTGTGCCCACAGCCGACCCCATTATGAAGGGCCCAAGATAGCCAGGGCCCTCCTCAGGCTGCTTCGGTTGAACGGAGCCTGAATGGCTACTTAGGTGGTGGTGGTTTTGCCTTTGACAGAAGCCCGGTGCCACATTCAAGGACCGTCAGCCCGACCGTTTACCCACCCCTTTATGTCGCCTGGATTCTAATCTAACGTAACGGCATCTCCCACCTCTGTGCTCCAACTTATCCTCCCCCGTAGCAACGCCCTGACCATCATGAGTCCCTCCACGCTCACCACCTCCACGGGCCAGCCCGTAGATAACAACCAAACCTCGCTGACGGCCGGGCCTGACGGTCCTCTACTCCTGGCTGATACGCACTTCATTGACAAGATTACCCACTTTGACCGTGAGCGTATCCCCGAGCGTGTGGTGCACGCCAAGGGTGCCGGGGCCCACGGCGTCTTTGAGTGCACCCGCGACATGAGCGACCTAACCCGCGCAGGGTTCCTCGGTTCCGTGGGTAAGCGCACCCCCATCTTCACCCGCTTTTCCACCGTGGGCGGCGAGAGCGGCTCGGCCGATACCGCCCGGGATCCGCGTGGGTTCGCCGTGCGTTGGTATACCGAGGAGGGTAACTACGATTGCGTGGGCAACAACACCCCGGTCTTCTTCATCCGTGACCCGCTCAAGTTCCCGGATTTCATCCACACCCAAAAGCGGAACCCGCAGACCCACCTCAAGGACGCCGACATGTTCTGGGACTTCATCAGCCTGGTCCCGGAGTCCCTGCACCAGGTGACCATCCTCTTCTCGGACCGCGGTACCCCTGACGGGTACCGCCATATGCACGGCTACGGCAGCCACACCTTCAAGCTGGTCGATGACAAGGGCCGCTTCAAGTACTTCAAGTGGCACTTCCGCACCAACCAGGGCGTCAAGAACCTAACCGCCCAGGGCGCCAACCAGTTGGCCGGGGAGAACCCCGACTACGCCACCCAGGACCTGTTCAACGCCATCGACCGCCAGGACTTCCCCAGCTGGACCTGCTACATGCAGATCATGGACGAAGCGCAGGCGGCCAAGTGCCGTTGGAATATTTTCGACGTGACCAAGGTGTGGCCCCAGAAGGAGTACCCCCTGATCGAGGTGGGCAAAATGACCCTGGATCGCAACCCGGACAACTACTTTGCTGAGGTGGAGCAGGTGGCCTTCTCGCCGGCCAACCTGGTGCCGGGCATCGACGCCTCCTATGACCGCATGCTGCAGGGCCGCCTCTTCTCGTACCCGGATACCCACCGCCACCGCCTGGGCCCTAACTTCAACCAGATCCCCATCAACGTGCCTCGGAACCACCTGCCCGCGAACCACCAGCGTGACGGGCTCATGGCGGTGCGGGGCAACGGCGGCAGTGCCCCTAACTACGAGCCCAGCAGCTTCGGCGGGCCCGTCCAGACCAACGAGCTGGGCGTCACCTACTCCATCCAGGCCGTGACCGGCACCGTCGGCCGCCACACCTACCCGCTCACCGACGACGATTTTGTGCAGCCCGGTAACCTCTACCGCCTGCTCTCTGACGAGCAGAAGCAGCACCTGATTGCCAATATTGTCGGTCATCTCAAGGATGCCAAGAAGTTTATCCAGGAGCGCCAGGTTGGTCACTTTAAGCGTGCCGATCCTGAGTACGGGAGCCGCGTCGCAGCCGGCCTGAAGGCCGCCGCCGCCAACATGTAACTTGGCGAATGGCACCGGTGGTATCGAGTCTGAAGGAGAGTCCCCGTTATTTGTTTTATTATTATTCCCATAGTTATGCCTGGCGGAGATTCGACGCTAGCCAGTGGTTTCATATTTGTCAATACACACTCTTGCTGACGGCATGACCTTGGACGGTTTTGGGTAACGCCTGGGAAGGATAGGTGAGGGGGGGAGGAGGTGTGTGTGCAATATCTCACAGGCTGGTGGATGTTTTATACATGGTCCCCCCCCGGGATGAGGCCACGATTGGTATTTGTGGTTACGGCCGTCGGGTGAGGCCTTGCGCTACTTTTCCCACGGCGAAAGATAATGGAGGCGGAAGATAAATGGACGACAGCGCCTCCACCGGTTTGGCCGATCGGCCTCACGAGGCCAGTCACGCTCCACGACCTCACCAGCTGCGGCCTTCCTAAGGGACCGCCATTAGGCAGAGAGAGAGAGAGGGGGGGAGCCAAATGAATAGAGGCGACTGGGACGCGGGGCGGTGAAAAGATGGGGTTCCACCTTTATTGTCGAGTTGCCATTCTGAGCGTCCAGGATAATGTGCCTGATAGCCAGTAAGCAAGCACACGCTGCTTCGTAGAGAGCAGCCCCGGCCGCCCGCGCATCTGCCGGGCCAAGGTGGACATAAATAGCCCGGGTCACCGCTTCCTACCCAGGTGTCCGACAACGTCACCCGCCCTCCTGCTCTCCTCTCGCCCATCGGTTTCGCCCGACACCGACTCACTCGGCACTTAGGTCCTCTGCCTTCCCAACCTCAGCCTTTGCTTCGCTTCCCAACAGTGGCCTCATTTACCGCGTGTACGTCTTCGGCTGGAAGCCTACCTCCGCTCCTCTCCCCTCTCCGTTCCCTTCCCCACTTGTACCAAGCATTCCGCCATGCACCCGGACGACACAGCGGCCGTGGCCGCCACGGCCCTGGCGTTCCTCACGCAGTTGCGAGACGCGCAGTACGAAGCGCTCCTACCCCATTGCAGCGACCTACTCATCTCGCGCCTCCGCTACCTTGGTGATCCGTCCGTTCTGAAAACGCCCGGCCCCGCGGCCGAGGCGCTGCTCCAGTGGCAAAGTGACACCTCCTTTACCCAGTTGCGCCAACTATCCCGCGAGAACCCTATCACCTTGCTCCCAGGGTTCCCGCTATTTCAACGTGCTGACCCCGTCACCTTGCTAGCCGTGGCCGGTTTCGTCCAAACCGGCCCCACCGTCGCTGCTGTGGTGCTGCTCCGGGAACCTACAGGTTGGACCTACCACAACCTTCAGGAATTTGACCCTGATCCCCGGTCACCAGGAGTGGATTGGTGGCCGAGTGTCGAGGCCGCCGAAGCCGGTGGCAACGCAACGGACAACCCAAATGAAGAGGATGACGATGATGATGACTATTGGGGCCAGTACGACAACAAGACGACCAACCCTGGCGCGCCAGCTCGTACCGCATCTTCCAGCGCCCTATCCACCGGGCCCGAGGATAGTTACTGGTCCCAATACGACGCCCCCTCGCCGGCCCCCAATGCCCCCGCCCCTGACACAGTGATCCCCGCCCGGGTTATCACGTCGGGGTTGGCGTTTAACCAGGAGGCGGTCAGCCCCGTGGAACTCTTCAACCGCCTCAAGACACTGAGTGAATCTGAGGGGGAGGACGAGACCGCTGACCACACCCTGGCGGCGGCTCAGGTGACACGGAATTTACCGCCTGCCGAGTTGGCTATCCCACCGGTCGCCGGGGGGGAGGTAGCAGACATGAGTGATGGGCCTAGTCAGGGGTCACCACCGGATCATCAGACCACTGTCCGGGACGCCCTCCGCGCCATGCATGCTATGGCCCGCTCCTTGGGCGTTTCGTCGGCCGCATTCGTCGACCTAGCCCGAGAGGCGGCGGGCGAATCATAGAGTGCCCCCGACCTTCCTCTATAAAAAAAAGTGCCAACGGTGGCCGCCATCCCTGCAGTAAAAGGACTCCCAATTCGACGCTTACCGCCTTTCCATGATTTTCGCTTTCTTCCAAACTGTACTTATACCGCAAGTATCATGCTCTACTTTTTATACCGGTTCAGACCTTCTCTGCCCCACAATCTAGCCCACGTGGGATGGCACACTAACGAACAATTAGTACGGGTAATTAATGCGAATAAAGCAATCTGATTGCAAATCCGGGCCCTGTCCTCAGGCCTCCACCTGCCAGATCCGCACGACACCATCATCGCCCGCGGAGGCGAGTAGCGTGGCGTAGCGGGCGGCGGGGTTCCACTGCACGCAGTTGATGTCGCTTACGCCATGGGCAGCGAGCTGGCGGTGGCCCACTTTAAAATCGGGAACCGATGGGCTGTCGGTACCTTCCTCGGAGGTCGGCGTGGTCTAATGCGTTTCATTGCCAACAACGGAGCGCACAGGTCATGATCGTGTAAAGGTGATGGATGACACGGGGATCCCAGTAAAGTTTGGACGATAAAAAAACAAGGTGTTAGTAGAGGTGGAGTGCTGTAGCACACCACTAGGCCGGTGTGACGGGCGGCCTCGACCTCAAAAAAAAAGGCTTCCTGGGTAATTCAAGCCGGAGCCCAGGGAGGCCGGCTGAGCAGCGTGGACTCCTAACTTAAACCCCGGCGTTACTTACCGGATCTAGGATGACAATGGCGTTGTCACCGCCCGCGCTGGCCACCCGGCCGTGCACTTTGGACCAGGCGACCGAGTAGATGCACCGCGTGTGTAGGTCCTTTAGGGTTCGTACACACTTCCAGCCGGGATCCTGGCGGAGCCCGAAGGTGGCCGTAGAGTCCAGTAGAGCTGCGGGCCGCTCGCAACGCCAGAAGCGCAGGGTCCGGTCATCGCTGGCCCCCACCACCGTGTCACCCGCGGCGTTGAAGTCGAGCGCCCACACCGTGGAGGTGGGACCAGTGAGCGTCGCCATGCAGTACCAGTCGTCGTCATCCTCGCGCCAGAGCCTGACCGTGTCGTCATAGCTGGCCGAGGCCAGGATCTCCCGGTGCGGGTGCCAGAGCACGGCCTTGACGTCCTGGGTGTGTTCCTGGAGGATACTCAGGCATTCAAAGTCGCCGTCCCCGGCCACCTCCCAGACCCATACACTCTTGTCACGGCTGCAGGTCGCCAATAGATTGCCGCCGCGCGACCAAGCCACGCTCTTGACCTCGTTCTCGTGACCTTCCAAGGGTGCCACGCACTCATAACCGGGACCCGGTCCGGGATCCCCTCCGTCCGCTGGGAGCGGGTGCCGGGGTTCCCAGATTCCGGTGGTACCGTCGAAACTGGCAGTAGCGATCTCACGGCCGGAGGGGGCGAAGGCCACGCTGCGCACAGTGCGCTTGTGTACCCCGTCTAAAACGTCCACGCACCGCCAAGCGAGGGCCCCCACGGGCGGCGACGGGGTAGCGACGTCGGGCTCGTTATCCACGGTGGCCGGTACAGCTGGCGGCGTTAGGGCAGTGAGGTTCGGGGTGTCTAGGTCCTGGAGTTGCCAGACCCGTACGGTGCGGTCTCCGCTGCAGCTGCACAGATAGCGGCCCGATGGGTGCCAACTAACCTGCCAGACTCGGTCCTTGTGGCCTGGTTGAGGGAGAGGACGCACGGGCGGGACATGGACAAGGTGGCCAGAGTATCAGTGGTTAATGCACCGGCGTAGAGGAGTGAGGTTAGGGCGGCTTACCGCCTTAGTGCGTAGAGTAGTAGGTGGGGGGAACCTACCGGTGAGCTCGGCCAGGAGTTTCAGTTGGACCATGACTGCTGTGGTGGTGGTTGAGAGGGGAGTGTGGCTGGAGGCCCGGCGGGATTCAGGCTGCGGAAACGGATGGGTAAAGAATGTAGAGCAACCAATGTGTAACGAATGGTTGAGTGATGGATGGGTGAGGTGCTAAGCTGGGCCCATGCCTGGTGTAAGTGGGGGCGGTATCACCACGGTTCGGTGGCCCAAGCGACCAATGGCGGTACAGGCTTCACGGGGATCCCAACGCTCCGTGGTCGAGCATGGGCCATTGGTTTTGGTTTGTACCCTCGCATTTAGAACTTCGCCAGCGCCTCTGGTTTAAACTGTTGCGTTCTTCACGTTCCCGCCCTTTTCCTAGACATGAGCGTTGAGGATCGCGCGCCGCTCGGCCCTTTTGAGACCCAGACCCGGGCACCGGATTTCATACTGAAGGCCGCCGGCTGTCTCGAACTGTAAGCCCGACGCCGCTCGGCATCGGCCGCTGCGTCAGCACCTCCTCCCCCAACACCAACCCCGCCTTGATCGATGGCCGGATATGGCAGAGCGGGTTGCAGGTACGAGAGAGTAGTCTAACACCACCCACACTCCTTTGCCCGCCCTCCGCACGCAACTCTACCAGTTCTGCCCCGGCCACCTACCGGGCCCTGGTGTACTACCACCGTTTTCGGTTCGCGGCGCCCCAGCTGGCCCAGATGACCGACCCGCCAGGATCACTAGACACCCGGATGGTAGCCCTCGCTTGCGTATTACTTGCGTCCACCGCCAGCGAGGAACTGCGGTCGAGTCGGGATGTTGTTAATGTGGGCCACAGTCTGGCCCACCCGGCCGCACCGGTGCTGCTGGCCGGAGATCTCGCCGAGCGTCTACAGGCCACGGTGGACGCGCTGGAGCTCGTCTGCCTTCGGGTCCTCCGCTTTAACCTGGCCGTCGATCTACCCCACCCCTGGGTCCGGTACGTGTGCGAGGGCCAGTACGAGGTCTATCCGGGGTTTACCGCGAGAGGTAAGTTAATGTACCCCTCCCTGCCTCCCTCCCACTACCGTCGCCCTGTAATCTATGCAACAGCGTAGAGTGCTAGAACAGCCACGGCCCTGGAAGCCGCTGGCCAAGACTAACCCAGCAACGTAATTACCCTCGCTACCCTCTCCTGTGTGTCAGCTCCCGTTGGTATCCACGCCCTCATGCAGACCGCCTGGGCGTTCGTGAACGATAGGTAAACGCCAGGAAATTTGACCTCATGGATGGTGCGGTAGTAGACTTCAACCCCGATACAATGCTGACCATCGGTCTTCATCTCCGGCCCCTCTTCCCGCCTCACCCATCGACGTTGGTGCCCTGAACAGCCCTGAATTGTGCGTTCACCGACCAGGGCGCGCGATCGCAGCCGCCTGCATCTATCTGACTATGACAATATTCGAAGTGATGCTCCCAGAACCTGTCGAAGAGGTGAGCGGCTGAACGCGTTGGGTTATTTGTGGCCCCTGCCTACATGGTCCATAGATCGCACGGTGCCGTCCTCCTGCCCCAGGATCTGTGGAATCTCCACGTCAACTGGCACTTCGTTAACCTTCACTCCCAAGTTACCCTTCGTATTCCTCTTTACTAATTCATCAACTCTCTCCCCCACCGCCGCAAGTGGACCCGTACTTGGGGACAATGCGGAGCAGCGGACCTACAAGGTAAGCAGTCTGTCGTTATAGGTACTCCAATGCGCCCACCTTGGTGCCACCAACCCGTCTAGATCGTTTACACTCGCTAACCGATGGAGCCGACTACATGTTACTGGCCGCCATCCGAACACCTTCACCCAGATATCGTCCGCCAGTTAGGAACCCAGTACACTGCCCAATTACCACGGCGGACAATGGCCCCGCAGCTGGCAACAGACGGCCATGAAGATGAGTAATTTATACACATAAATACATAATAAAAATTACCTTTGGTATACATCACCGGATTAAGAAGGCTTGGTCCGCAGCGGATTCAGGTAGTCTTGGGGAGCCTGCCGTTTCGCCGGAGTCCCTCATAAAGGGCGAGAGCGGCCAGGACCTTCACATCGCGTGTTTCCCGCCAGAGCTGGTCCAGTGGGCACAGGCGCAGGGCGATCCGTTCACCCGTGGCCCGTTGGCCCGTGAGCCGACCACGAAGCTCCTCGAGTTGGGAGCGTGGGACGGTCTGGCGGCAGAGATAGAGGCGCAGGGATTCGTCGCACGCACCAGGAGATGGATACACGCCCGTTAGGCCGTCCCGCTCCAACGCGGTGTCCGTGTAGGCTAATTCAGTCAGGTCGATCAGGTCGGCCTCGGTCACTTGAATACCGGTTTCTTCGCCCAGCTCGCGAGCGGCCGCACCTTTGAACGCACCACTGCCGTCCAGCATGCCAGCGGGGAGCTCAACGAATCGTGGGTGCGGAACGGCCAGTCGCGGCTGTACGGTGAGGACTGCGTACTCCACACCATCGGGGCCGTCCTCGGCCGCACGGAGAAGCAAGAGGATAGCCACCGAGCCCCCGCGCTGTGGTGTGTCAGGGTAGGCGCCCATAGTGAAGAGAGTGTCCTTAATGGATTAGCTCACCAACGTGGCCGATGTCGAGGCTAAGGCCTGCGAGAAGCATTGATGTCCTTCACCTGCGTAGCTGATACCGTAACCAGGCCTATGGTCGAATACTTACCAAGAATACCACGCCCGGAATAGGGGCCTCGTCGGCCGTGTAGTGGGCGTCCAAGCATAGCTTGACGAACCCCACTTTGCCACTACCAAACTCGTCGACACTCTGGACGTGGGCAGCTCCGATATGAATATCAGTGGAGCCAGTGACCGCTTGCGGATGCGCGTTGTCGGAAGAGTCCTGTCCCCCGGGCGGTGTAACAAGGCGGGTGAGTTTAGCTGCCCACTCACGGTAGGCAGCGAAGGTATGGACTTTGTCCAGGTTAATCGGCGTGTTTTTAACGGTGAGCGACAGGGCGTCAGGGTCCCCGTGGTCTCGCGGGCTGTCAGCGGAGGGGGGGTTGCTCGACATGGTCTTTAACAGTTTGCGAGACTGAGGGAGAATGCCGAGAGGGGGAAGGTAATGTAAACGTGACACGTGCGTGGCAAGGATCAGGACCGGTAGAGGAATGTTGAGTCGGACAGACATGGGGCGTGATGTAAATTAGCATAGGGAGGCAGCTGGGAGGGTCGAGTACCCTCGACTGACGACATCTATTGGGAAGTTTCAGCTTCGTGGAGCGGTCGGGTGAGACTTCGTAAGCACGGGTGGGTTAAGAGGGCTGTGACCGTGTCTAGATATGTCGCCGGCAGGCCATCGATCGCAGCAGCCGACTAAGCTTCCTTGAAGTCCAGCGAAGGTTGCAGTGCCATCTTGACACACCGTGTCAATGGTGGCCGCTTGACAAGGGCATTAAGAAAGTTTTGTTTAGATAAAAGGTGCCCTGTCAACTAGGACAGGGCGAAAAAATTGTGACAGTCCCTTGTGATGTGCCCACCTCACGGAAATCTTTAGTAAAAGGCGAAAGATTTATCCGATGAATGAGGTAAGCACAGGGACGAATGTACAGAACCTGGTTGGTAGGCGCTCGGGTTGGGTTTAAATATGTTTTCGATGGGAAACCTGACTAAATTTCGTCGCGGTTATGGGAACTGGACCGGTACGACCCTCACCGAATAAGGCCGATCTCCCTCCCCTTTCCACACTCATTAGCCAAGCCTACCCCTGGCGGTTCCACCTCTCCAACCCTCCATTTCGATATTGACTGGCACATCCCCGTCTGAACGTTTGGCGCTTCCCACAATGACCATCCAGTACGGTTAAATCGGAGGGGGCCTTGCTGCCCCGCGATCCCTCAGACTTGACATTTATTACACGGCGGGTTGGGGATCACTAACAGCAGTCATTTGAACGCTGCGCTGTCTATACCCTCGACAATTAAGAGCCGCCCCCTACCAAGGATGTACTAGGGCGATTGCCGATGCCTTTCCCAAGAGGGCAAAGACCGCCATATGTAGGGAGTACCAGTCACTTAATTTAAACCAGGATGTATCGACATACAATTTACCACCAGCAACAATTCCTGATGGCCCTCACCCAGTTGCCCAACCGATACGGGCCCCCCTTCGAAGAACCCTGTTAGACGAGCTGCAGGGCCTTTTAATTAGAGAAATCGGACAGTCCGCGGGTGGATCGCCCTGAACGGCCGCATTAGGTTGGCACGAGAGAAACTGGAGCCCAGTCAAGGCTCTGGTGTTTCCCGTTAGCGTTCGGAATAGACGATGGTGACGCCTACTGTGTTGTCACTGTACTAGATTGAAATCGTAAACCCCCCCCCCAAGGGTCAAGTGCTGCAGCCTGTATGTCCTTTAGCGTAACGGCCCGATGACTACTGGCATGCGATGGCGCAGCCGACCATTCGAAGTGTTGGCAGCTACACCCTTGCCTCCTGCCTATCCTTAGCGCTTTGATGTGGTCATGTAGGTACCCGCTTCTGTAGTGCCATAAGCGGATGGCTGAGTGTTGCAATGTATGAGCGTAATAAGACAAGGAGCGGTCGTCAACCAATCGACCAACAGGACAGTGGGATACGGTGGGGATCGGCGTTTCAGGCGGACAAAGGCCCAACTACGGGCCTTGCGACGGAGAACCGGACAAATGGGCGCTCTCGTAGTGATGCTGGTAGGGACGGTGGCGCAGCTTCCCCTTACTCCCACGCCGTCGCGCTACTGGCCTCCCCTGGCTGCAGGCCGGACGAGGCTGACGACGTCTTCCGGGCTGGGTACGGCCGGACCGAGGGTTGAAGGCCGGGACGGGGCCTGAAGAGTCACCAGTTTGACGGGATGCCGGATGGCCCATTAGGGCATTCTGTCGTGCCGAATGAGGTGCTGTTGATACTCGTGGCTCAAGGAGGTGAGAGGGGGGGAGTGATTTATGGCTGCGACCCGTACAGCGTTCATCACTCCTGGGGATGAAGAGCTGCCGCTTGGTGCAATCAATGAGTAGCGAGTGAAGCGATATGTCAGGACATGTAGCTCCCGCTCGCCGATGGCCACGATGGACACCGGTAGGATTGCCCAGTGCGCTTAGCGGCCTTTTCCGCTCACACACCCGCTTCTCACTGAGGAATTGCTCAGGAACGCACCCCCTCGCACAGCTCGATCCCAGGCCAAGTGGATTGCTCTGGCTCTGGTACGGGCCCCTTGCCCCCCCCCGCCTTGGCCCACAGGGGCGTGCGGGGATCCCATTGTTCACTCCCTCCACACCGCCTTGGCGTAGCCGCTTGCCGTTGCCACCACTCACGGTCCAGTAGCAGGGAATGGGCGCGGTTCTCGCCGCTTTGTCAGCGGTCCTGCCAGTACTGCTGACGTCTCCTCCTGCTCTCCACTGGTTCAGGTGTTCCCCACTTATGGGAGCACAGCTTGGCGTAAACAAGGTTGCGCGGCCCCTCACCGCCCCTATGCCCCACACGAAGACGCTCATGAGCTCTAATCCGCCTCTTTCCTCTTTTTTTTTCCAGCAAATATCGTCACTGCCCCATTAAGATTACCCGGCCACCACCCACTTGGTCGTCTGTGCTGCTTTCCACCTGGTTTCCTGCCATACTTTATTACCACTGTTGTACTCGGAACCCTGTCATACATATCTCACTTGCACGCTTCTGACACGATTCCTTTGTACCACTTTACCCACATATACCCGCGTCGTACCGGGATCCCGCGCGTTTGCCCTGCCGTACGAATTTGCTCGCAGCACTTTCTTCCCCCACCAACTTGCGCATGTATACGTGCCTCTTGCCCTATTTATCCTAGGCGACCACCGCTGCATTTGTCCACCAGCCCGATTCCCTACTAGGCTTCCTACCTGGACCATCCAGAACCAACCGTACGTCCCAATCTATCTCGGACGCACTTGGTCTTGATTAAGTTCTCCGTGGCCACACCGCCCCGATTTCCTTCTCTCGGCGTTCGTCCCCCTCCGCCGGCCCTTTAAGCACGACTCTCGAGCCGTACCCAGCATACACCCTGGAGAGCCCTACCCATTAGTGCATTGCCGGTTCACGGCCAGCCCGCCCACTCGCCCGCTTGACCGGAAAACCCGCCCGCGGCCCCATAGCCCGACCCAATTCATTCGGTTACTGCGCCAACGGTCTCGGCATAGCCCGGTTTTGCTGACCTGGCTACCTCATTTTGCAGTGTTTTCCCCCCCTACGCCCCCTCCCCACCACCACCATTTTTATATCACTCCTATTTGCTACCCGTGACGCCAACGGTTGCCGCATTTGCCGCTACTCCATC